>PVKM010006063.1:0-45547 GCA_004027735.1 Carollia perspicillata | reverse complement strand
GAAAGAGTAATGTCTATTATTCCAATCTCTCTCCCTTCCCCCAAACGTCTGGGGTGCCTTCACCAACCATTTGCCTTGGCATTGGGTATTTACGAAGGGGGAAAGGAAAAGGAAGGTAAATGTTCAAGTCTGGGAGCAAGACACTGTACTTTACTCTTCACAGTTTTTTGGCTGGTCTAATTGTTAAATCTACAGTTAGACGAACAAGAGAAAATAAATACATTTAATTAATATATGTACGTGTGGGAACCCCACATTGATGAGCGAGTCAAAGACCACACACACGAGAGATTCAGAGGCAGAACATTAAAATCAGGTGTATATCACATTATGAGCTAAGGATGAAGTAAGGTGCCTGGGGCTTCAGGAGGGAGGAAGGTCATTTGCAAGACAGTGAAAATAGCCTATGTGCAGTAATTAGATGTTTGCCTTGCCATATAGATAGGCCGTGATTAGTTATTTCTGATAATAGCTTTTATTAGGGGAAAGGCTTCCCAGTTTAGATTCTCCTAGGTAGTTAGTTAAGGGAGGACCAGACGTTTCGCCTGAACCGACGGGGTCTCAATTGCCTGCAGCTCAAAATAACCCACATGCCAAAGTAGCACGTATTAAGGAGGCCTGTTCCGAAACTCTTCAGTCATCTCTTGGCTTAGAAAACTCCCTTATCCGAGCCTGACCTTACAGTACGGTTTTCTAGAATCAGGCTCTGCTTTGGAAAGTGAGGTCCAGGCTGAAGTGGACAATTGAAGGGCTAGAGCTGATCTGAACTGATTCCGGGAAACTCGACATTTTCCATCTTGTCAAAGGCAACTGTTATTCTAATTGACATAAATTAACCCAAGTAGGTTCCTTGTCTTTTTTTTATAGGATGATGGCAATCTGGGGAAATTTTTTTTTAGACTCTTAAAAAAAAGTGTAGTGCCAATCCAACAAAAAATGGAGTGCCAGCATTCTGGTTGTATGTTGATCCTGGCATGAGCTGTCTGTTCAGACCACGCTGACTCCTTGAAATATTTCTCTCGGTCTGGAGACCTGGTTTGCTGTTTTCTGGTCTATGTGCTACGAATTCATTTCGTGTGCTATGAATTCATCAGTTTCCTCTATTCTCGTGCTGTGAAAGGGACCCAGTGCCAAGCATATATCAACACACATTTCCAGATTTGTTTCTACCTTTGCCATTTTTACGTTCCTACAATGCACAGAGAGGAAAAGGGTAGAGGAGGTGATTTTTTTAAAAAAATGGGAGAGAAAAAGGCACAGAGCAAAGGAACTTTGGCCTGGAGTGGAGTATTCACGATCCTTTTGGGCATTGTTAGCTATAGGTCTTTGAAAAGTGGAACTACCACGTAATGATAAGTGCCTATGAAAAGGAATATATAATTCTCTGATGTCCTAGCAAGCTAAAAAAAAAATCAAAGAAAATTTGGGTAACACTTTTCCTTGGGCACGAGGGAAGAAATGTGGCCAGCCTTCTAGAATAATAACAGCCTGTGTCTTCAAGTGGAATAAAAATGCTGGAAAGAAAGACAGGCCTTGGAATGGAAATACTTGGACTTGAGTTCTGGCTTTTCGGACTTGTAACAGTGCTTTTCCAGGCAATTCTCTGGCCCTTTTCCTTTTCACAAATGATTGCACCTTCCTAAGTGACCTTGACATCATTTCTAGCTCACAAGACTCTATGATCTCCACTAAAGTTTCCTCTCCAAACTCCATGAATAGGGTCCTTTAGTTCTATGTTTTATAATTTTTGGAAGAAGGTCTTGCCTCCACTTGACCACAGTAGAAAGGGAGGGAGAGGCCTGGAGAGGGGCTGTGGGTAGTTAACTTCTTCACCACGTGGCACAAAGGACAGCTGTACTACAAGCATTTCTCCTCCTAAAAATGATGTGCTGAAGTGGACAAAGAAAGACCCAGTAGTGGAAGGTCAAGAGCCTCTGGAATGTTAGCTTTATTTAGCCCTCAATGATTGGCAGCCAGCTGTGACATTGTTACTCAATGTACCCATGTTGCCATTCAAAACAGTTGTTGGAAGTGTTCAAGAGAGAACAGTGGGCCTGCGTAGCTCTATTCGTCCTCTCTTCTAGCCGCAGAGTGGAATTCACATGCCTCCTGCTTTGAAGAATATTAGTGGTTAGAATCAGGGCCTGGCGATGCTCAGCAGAATTTATCTATTCCTCGTGTGGTCTCATTTTAAGAAAAACACTTTCTTCCTTCTGATATATAACCTAACTCTTGTTGGACATTTGTGAGAAGATACAAGAAAGTGAAGATAAGTATCAGAACCTCAACACTAACACATGATCACATTTTACAAATAAAACATTGAAGAAATATATGAGCAAGAAGCCCCAGTGACCTGGGCGGCAGGCAATGTGCCTATGGAAATAGACCTGGAGAAGTTAGGGCACCTTTGCCGCAAGTCCCCATTCTGTGCGCCCTGCCCCACATCCGCGGGGGCTCAGCTGCACATGTGCGAAGTGCAAAAGCATTGCTGACACTCAAAAGCGAAAGCAAGGGCTTCGGATAAAGCAATTTTGTCCTCTGTGTCTGAGAGAAGAAAAGAATCACAGTGCATGCCAGGAAAATAATTTTGGAAGCTCCGTTAATTGTGAAGGTAAGGCTGAGCCAGCTTGTGGTAGATACAAAGAAAATATTGTCCACTCCCCATAAATGATTTCCCATATGTAAAGTGGGGCCGACCCTAGCAGGTGACTTCAGGGATGTGGAAACATTGAACCACATAGGAATAAATCCTGCAAACATTTTTTTTTGATGCTAAGAATAACCTTTAAAAGAAAACCGTGGCTGTCACATCTGGAGACTGAAAGCTCTGAAAACAGAGCTTGTTTTTACCAACCACAAAGGCCAGGGACCTGTGGTTTTAAAGGATTTCTTATCCCAAGAAAATATTTGCACTTGGAGGAGATGATGCGTTTTTAACTGTAAGAGCTATATTTGTGGAAATTATTTTGAGTAAAAATGTTTTCTTCCAGAGTTTGCAAAATTGACAGTTACGCTTAAGGCATGGAAAAAAAACCCCATAGGTAAAATAAAGAATTGCACTTCCTTTAAGTGGGTGTTTGTTTTTTTCTTAGTGGGAATATATATGGAAAAAAGATCTTTGGTAAGCATCCTTTTGATTGCCACAAAATTCCAGCCACTAGAATTTTTGGAAGCTTAGATCTATACACACGAGAGGAAGAGAAAAGAGCACCATGAGAGGGGATGAGAAAAAAAAATTAGGACAGGCATAGCTCAGCAGACCAGAGGCAAAATGGAATAATGAACGTTATAGGGAAATAAAGGCAATTGGAGGGAATTTAACAATGTTTGCCATTTAATCATTGGCAATCCAATTTAAAAATAAAACAGTTATTGATTAAGAGGTCAATTAGTTTGAGGAAAAAACCCAATCCAAACTAAATATTTGCCTTGTGCATTAACTGTTATGCCATAAAATAAAGTCCTCATTTTCAGCCGAGGTCTCCAGGCTTCTAAAGAACAGAGACAGGGTAGCACATAAGCTACAGGATGGGGAACACATTCCAGAAATGGGTGGAATGGTGCACGCTGGCATTGGTCCCAACAGAGGTAATGTTCAAGTGCACCGGACCTCTTCCTTAACATGCCCCATTTCTTCTCTTATTTTTATAGCTTTTGATTGCCATGCCGAAGAGTTCCAGGCCAACCCTGTGACAAAGCTACATAAAGAACTCCTCAAACTGTATTACCATACTGAAATGTAATTGTAGCAAGTGTAGCAGATATTGCTTGGAATATGGAAATGAATGAGCCCAAAGATTCAGTGTTTTTTTTTAAGTGTATGTATGTATGTATGTATGATCTCCCCGGTTTCTGACACAGAGTTTCTAAGACCCTTATGATTTCCTGGGTGGCGGAAGCATCTTTTGTTCCAGTGAGGTGACTTTTGGTGAGCATCTGGGTGAGGGCTGGTCACCAGAAAGTCCCAGATGTGATAGAAGCTTGGACTGTTAGCCCCATCCCCAGCTCCCTGGAGAGGAGAGGAGAGGGGAGGGGAGGGGGAGGGGGATTGAGAGTGAAGTTGATAATCCATCGTGCCTACATGGTGAAGCCGCTATAAAAATCCTAAGAGCACAAGGTTTGGACAGCTTCCAGGCTGGTGAACACACCCAAGCTGGGACAGAGGCGGCCCCAGCTCCATGGGGACAGGAGCTCTGCACCGGAGCCCCTTCTGGACCTCACTCTGTGTACCGCGTCATCCGGCTCTCCATCTGTACCCTGTCCTTCACAATATGGAAAAGTCGTAAACGTAAGCAAGTGTTCCTTGGAGCTCTGTTAGCTGTTCAAACACATTATCAAATAAGGAGGGTGTGGAGGGAATCCCGATCCCCAGTTGGTTGGTCAGAGCACAGGTGACAACCTGGAACTTGAGCTTGGCCTCTGCAGTGGAGGGCAGTCTTGTGGGACGGAGACCTTAGCTTGTGGGATCTGGGACTAACTCCAGGTAGTGAGAGAATGGGATCCAACTGTAGGGCACCCAGCTGGTGTCAGAGAGCGGGTCGGTGTGGGAAAAACCCCACACACCTGGCATCAGAAATGTTGTGTGGGAGGGAGTCAGGGAACACGTGGGGTGTTTTTTTCTAGACAACGGGGGTACTTATTTTCATCGTGTTTGCTGAACCACACTGGGACTTGGTTGGAATGACGAGTGGCAGGAGGCCCCAAGTCCAGGAAAAGGGGGTGCACCTGATGACCCACAATGTCCTCGGGAGAGACTTAGCCGTGAACTGCTGACACACACACAGGACTTCGGGCCCGTCTCCTTGGTCACACTGGGCCAACAGGAGCAGGTTCCTGGAGAAGGGGGAGAGTCCACTTCAGAGGGATGGTGTCTATGAGGTCGGTGTGAGCCACGGGAAAATGTTGTTCCCACGCAGGTCCTCACGCTGAGCTCGGGCACTCTGAGACCCGAGAGGTGCCCACTCGCCTCCCTCCCACCACCATATTAAATTGACTCAGGGAACTGGTTTCCTTAGGATGTTTGCTCTATTCCGCAGAAAGGGGTCCCTGCCCAAGCCAGCATGTCACTGTCTTTACAGTGCCCCGAAAGTCGAATGACTTTGTAGGGACGGCAGGGTCTTACCTGTGACTGATGACATGTCAGCTGTGGGTCTGGCATTTGTCCCTGTTCTTCTCACATATCGTCGTGTTTAACCCCGACAACAATGCCGAGAACTAGGTGTCATGCCCATTAGTTCAAAGGTGGGAAAACTCTCAGCGATGTCGAGAAATGTGTCCATGCTTTTGTATGTAGGAAACAGCCCAGGTATGCCTCACCTGGGACCTGCCCACTGACAGCAACCACAGGCCTCTGCCACTCCCGTTCCAGGAGAGAGGTGTCACCTGCAGTTGGAAAACAGCCGATGTTCCAGCTGCCTTCCCAACAGAAGTGACCAGTGAAACTAGACATCACCCTCACTGCTGGAGGGCACGTGAGGTACCAGGGGATCATCGGCTGGGGCCTGGGCTGTACACGGGTGAAAATAACAGCCTGACACAGAGCTTCTTAAGTCTCAGACATCTCAATACCACCTTTTAATTTTGCTAAAGCTTTCTGACACCTGCATTACTACTTACTTTATCTGACTCATCTTTTTTAATAAAAAATGCACTCATAAAGGAAAATTTATTTCATGTTGGTATGTGGGGAACTAGTATTATGTGTTTTAAGTAAAAGGTAACCCCCCCAATATATATATGTAGCAAAAACACGGCAATCTTATTCAATTTTAGCTCCTCCTCTTTTGGATTTCCGTGCTCAGTGTCCAGCCCAGTCCCCTCCCTCAAACCCTCTTCCTCCCTCCGCTCAGAGGTCTCCTGCTGGAGTTCCCGGAGGAGTGTCCCCAGGCGCCACCCCTGCACGAAGGGACTGCACTGCAGCGCGCCGCCCTCTTCATGGTTTCATTCTCCCCCAGGTGCACCCACTCCTGCGTCACCTTCAGTTCCTTCATAGAGTTGTCTTCGATGTTGTGCTTAAGGTTTGCCCTTGACGCTGGCAAAAGGATAACTCCGACTCAGACTGCTCGGCCATTATCGGAAGCCAGCACTTAGACTTTCGTGGGGTTTTATTTGTTTGTGTATAGAGTATCAGTCTGTGTAATGAAACTCCAAGCACATGAAGTGAATGTTATCAAGAGAAGTTTCCAGGGGAAATTCTCATTTGGATCAGGCTCCTTCCCACTGACTTGAACTGTCTCGGCGTATTTTAATGGGCTCACCTTGACTTCATGAATCATGTTAATATATTGCTCATTCTTTATGCCTTTTGATTGTTATGTATAAAAATTACAGTGCAAGACATCATTAGTCATAATGCAACTACATAAAACTCACACGTGAAATGAGAATGTGCTAATCTTTTATAGTCACTAAAATGGGCAGAGTATATGTTAGCTCTAAATAGTATGAACAGAGTCATAAGTTGAGGGCTTGAGCTGTGCTGACACATCATTCTTCGATGCAGGGGTGCTCCCAAAATGGAATATGAGTACCTGACAGTGCTGCCCTCTGGGAGGCAGGGAGGGCAGGCTCCTTGGTGTGGTGCAGGGGCTGAGAGATGCCCACACCGTCCCTGGGCAGATGATCTCTATGTCAGCCACCTTAAGGCTGAAAAACTTCACAGACAACTTTTAGGATATGAGCATCCTGTTTCACATATATCACTGTGAGCTTAAACCCTAAATCCACTTCAGGCAGTGGTTCCAGACGGTTCTCTCTCCATCAATTGCATGGCCCAACAGAACAAAATGTTCCTTAGTTTTTGGTACACTCTTTCCTCCTCCTTATCCTTGTCCTTTCTCTACTCTGAATCCATAAGGTATTAGGGAAAGGAGTGTCAATAACACCTTAGGAAAACTATAGGTAACTCCACTTGCTCTCGGGGTTTCCCTGAGTCACTTGGGATAAAATAGGGTGCTATTAAAACGAAGTTGGGGAACTTTAAGTAGGAGATTGGAAGGTGATTCTAACCCTGATGGTTCATTCAGGGGCTGACTTGGTGGGATTGGCTGAGCACTTTCTCCCTGGGGTCTAGCATGGTACCTGGCTCATGGTAATTGCTCAATACTCATTTGGTAGATGAATTGTTGAATATGGGGAAAAATAGACCCAACGAGCCTTTCATATTTAGCTTGACAGGTTAAGGCAACCCCTACTCTAAGAAAAGTTGTAGATTGATGGTGAAGTCAGGCAACTGAACACATTTTAAAATAAAAGCCCATGAGTGTTACAACAAGGAGCACACAAAACAGAAACTAATTTGTCCTAGGGAATGTGTCTTTAAAAAGTCACCTTAAGCTGTCCAGCGGATGATAAGGAAGATAGCCCAGAAAAACAGAGAGACATTTCTAGGCAAAGGGGCATCATTTGTCAAGAATCGGTGTTGAGGAAGGGCATGGAGCATGGGATATTTGAAAAGCTGAATAAAGAAGAGCTCATGAAAGGAACCCTGGGGTGAACGTGAACAGAAGGAAGTGGGATGCAGGTCATGGGGGCTCTGCATAGGTCAGTCAATTCGAACTTGAGGGTTGCAATCTCTGAACAATTTCTGTTTTAGAAGGGTGGATAAGGCTGCAATAAAATCTATTGGATGAAGAAAAAAAAACTGGAAGTTGGGAATCCATGTGGAACTTTCCAGTCTTGAGAGGATTTCTATTACCTCTGCGCAGAGAAGAGGCCCCAGGGACGAATGGAACTCAGGTAAGACACAGGTAAGACAGGTGAAGGCTTTCGAGTCAGCAGGACCCGGAGGTGGGCTGCTGTGGCAGGAAGGAGGAGGGGGACAAGAGGAGGGTTCAGAGGGGTGTCCAGGCTAGGTCTTTGATTGAGGACCCAAAAGAAAAAGGTCAGGGTAGCTTCTCCTAGATTGTTACGTGCTATACAGACAGCACTGCTCGCTGTTCCAAATACAGTTCATCTACAATAATTTTATGATCACTGAAACTTTTTTTTTTTCAGTTTGGTTTTATATTTTATTTGGCTACATTCCACTCTTTTATGCTTTCTTTCCAGATTGGGGGCCTCCAAAGCCTTGCTTTATTCACTGTGGGGAGAAAATGCTTTTGAAGTTCCAAACCCAATCTCTGAAGTGAGATTAACAATCAAAGATACTCTCAAATGTGCAAACACTCCTGGGATTTAGGTGGATTAGCTACAGGCTAGTCCTGAGGCAAAAGGCACACCTGTGCGCTGATGCAGATGTTTAGATGGAAAACTAGTTTGAGGTCTGTATCCAGGCCTTTGAACTTCAGTGTGCTCTTGATGGTCATTAACATCAGGAGGTGGGACTGAGTCAGATCACCTCCTTGAATTTTGTGTCCTACATGTTTCACTTACTGCAACCTATTTCCAGCTCAGTTTAACACTTCTCCAAATACTGCATAGAAATAAAGGGTACTTTAGGTTGCATTGGTATTAGGTCGTATTGGTAGAGGATGCTCTGATTGGCTAAATGAGGTGGACAGAACCATTGGCAGTGGCACTGTGGCTAATGCCCCAAAATGTGTTATTACTGGAACGTGATACCACACTGTGGGTATTTGCTGGGAGGCCCCAGAAAAGGCTTTCTGAGGGCTCTGTCTCTGCTGACTGCCTTTTATTCTTTGAGCTTTGAGGGGTACCAAGTGGTTTTTGTGACTACTTGTATGACATTGTTAGTGCCAGCCTGTCGACACTTTGAAAGGCGAGCATTTTGGGGTTTGTTTTGAAAATTACTCAATAGTAAATCCTTAATTGTATAGCAATACGCCTTTTTGAAATATTGACTGATGCACTGGTGTTGTTTTATATTGCTTTCACAATAAATCTTATGGGGTAGATGGCCTTCAATAAATTAATGCAAATAACGTAATTGAATCCACTTGAGCCTGCCACTAATCAGCTCACATATATCTTTGTTTCTGGGCAGGTGGTATAGGACAACACTCAAGTCGGCTAGAAAAATATCCAGCAAAGGCCCTTTATTTGGACAGAGTTTTTGATATGTGGACATGCATGTGAAAAAATTGTGTATACTTGCATAACACACATCTACTTTCACATATGTCTATGCATGTATGTAGTCATTATCTGTATCAAGCCACATGTATAAATACATAGACATAACATGCACATCTATTTTATATATATACACATACATATATACATGCCTATATAAATATAAAGATAGAGATACACATATCCCAAATATATGTGTATACCACATATGAATGTTTTGTTACAAGTAACAGGAAAAGCAGCCCAAATAAGCCTAAACCATAAAGGAAATGTATTGGTTCTGAAAGGTTCGGTTCCTTCCATCTTTCTTTATATCCCAGAGCCATTTACGAAATGGCTGCCCCAAGCTTCCCCACTCCTGTGTGGTGGGGAGGGTCTACCTTTTTAGATAGCTTCTACAGAAGGGGCAGAGCTGCTGTCTCAGAAACCCAACGTACCTCTTCTCTTGCTGCATTGTTTCATTGGGTCTCAAGGCCAGCCCTAATCCAGTCTCCGTAAAAATGAGATATGAAGATGGCCTTGCATTAATGCGTGGGGATGGCGGATTATTGGGCGGGGTGCAGCATCAGCCTCTCCAGAAGCCCGTAAGCTGCAGCAGAGAAAGGCAGACACCCAAAGCGAAGCAAAGCAGAGCCTTATTAAGAGAACTCTGAGAGTGGGCTGAATCCCGGGAGGCCCGCCCAGAACAGTACCTGCTGCTGCCCCCCGGCTTGCCCCCAGCGTGCACGTGTGCACACACACACACACACACACACACACCCCTCGGTAGTCGGAATTTTCACAAGAAAATGTTTTTTTCATGACTGGTTTACTTTTTGGACTTCATGTTTTGACAGATTCTGTCTACTAAGAAACCAAGAGCATTGTTATTACTAATTCATTTGTGCATTTTCATGCATGAGAAGCTGGTATTAGCACAATGAGTTTGTATAATTTAGTCTAAAGCAATAAAAGGGACGTTTCAGATAGCCTGGGAGAGCTGATAGGAAGTGAATTTATAATTGCAATTAGAATTATTGAAATACTAAAAACAGCTCGATGACTCTCAGGAGTCAAGGGCCCGGTTTGGAAGGCACTTCTGAAAGTGCGCATCGCATTTGAGATTCGACCAGATCGTGTTGGCACAGGAAGACGGTCACGATGGATAATCCACTGCGCAGCCAACTGCAAGGTGGGCGGGGTGAGGGCCTGCCCGTCGGTGCCTCCCCCCCTCGGGCCTCCTTCTCCTTCCCTTTTACTTTCTTTTTCCTCCAGTGGCTTATCACCAAAGAGGCTCCCCTGCTGGAGGAAAGTTCTTGGAATTTGTGAAACTTTTCCCGTGGCCTTTTTACAAAACGTAGTCATTATTCAGACAGCGTCTTCTTCAGCAGTGACCTAATTTCAGTCGGTTAGCAAAGTAAACGTTCAGACCATGGTCCGAGGTGGGCTGCTTGTGGGGTTGGTAGCAGGCGGTGCTCCAACTTGGTGATACGGAAAACAGGCTCCTTCCATCAGGGAGTTCCTGGGGCCTGTGTTTGCCAGAGGCACCTCTGCATCCAGCCGGTGGATGAGAGGGGACTGAGGACAGAAAAATGAAACACAAGTGACTGTGTGGGCAGATTCCAGTGACCCTGCCTGGAAGTGGTGTGTGTTGTATTTCTCTGCCCACATTCATGGGATCCAGTCACATGGCCACATCTAACTACAGGGGCTGACAAGTGTGGTCCAATTGTGGGCCCAGATGGAAAAGGAGTTAGGGCTTGGCTCTTGGCCGTCTTCACGGCAGACAGAGAAATGCTTATTTAGAACTGTACTTTTCTCCTGATGCAGGGACACGGGAACATTTTGAATGCCAGGACTTTTGACTCTTGGCATTTCAAACTGGGAGGGTCAAAGTCAGGACTAATGGGTCTGAATCCTTATTGAATAACAGCTTGTTTTGCAGTTAACAAAGACAGGTTTCTGCAAGATGTGTGTATTCATATCTATATTACCCCTGAGGACACTGTATTTATAGTCCCTTAGCACTCCTAGGCCTTCTAGAGAGCTCACCCATTGTCAAAACTCTCACGCAAGACACTTGGGTGTCCATCCAGCTTGGACTGTGGATGGTCATGGCTGTCATGAGTGGCAGTGTTTGCTGTGCTGTTCCCAGGTATACCCTGGAGAGGTGGCAGGATCTCAAAGAGATTACTGCGTGCTCTGGGGGAGGGTGTTGAACCTAAGGCCTCAGTGTTGTACCTTGAGAGGACCCCTGCACCTCAAAGCAGAGAGTCAGTGGACTCGAAGGGACCATGGTAGGCATGGGGATTGGAGAGCGGACGTCTTAGCACTAATCAGTACGGGCTGATGCTGTGAGGTGAGGGAATGCGGGCATCAGGCATCTTTCCTCCCAGGCTAAGATGCCTGGCTTCTTCATAAGGCTTTTTCATAAGGTACACGTTTTCTTGTATGCCCTAACATGGGTTGGAGGGGACTGAAATAACGACATATTAAATTATCAGCCGGCCTTGCTGCGTAGGACCATGATACCGGACATCTTTTTGTAGAAAGAAAAAAAGGAAAAGAAATACTTTCTTCTTATCCAGGGTAGCGGCTGCAAATTCATGTCTTACAACCATGAGGGCTTTGGTGCTGAGAATGTTAGTGGAGCGAGATCTCTCAAGGAGAGAAGATGCAGGGAGTGGTGGGCAGCCGTGGGGGCGGGGCGGGCCTGGGGAGTGTGCCAGGGGCTCTCGAGATCTGTCTCAGCGCCCACTGGGTCAAAGCTCTTTCAGTCGTGACACTGAGACGCATTTGCCTTTTTTCACTCTCAGCTCTTGTTCTGTGAGTAGGCAGAGGAGTTTTCAGGAGGCAGCACGTAGAATAAGAAGCAGATGGGGATTTCCACCTGTCTACTAAGCCAGGCATGAAAAAGATTTGCAAAAATGTAGAACTCCCTTCCCACTAAATGTTTTTTAGTTCTGGAGTATATGATTTATTTTTCATAAAATATGTTATTTATATTCACATGCTTTTAATGCTATTTAAAAAGAAGTCGTCAGTAAATATTATTTTTAAATCTCAGTTTTAGTTTTGAGTAGAGTCAATATTGATAAACATAACCCACATTTCATCCTGGCTGGTGTGGCTTAGTTGGTTGGGCCTCATCCCACAAAGTGAGAAGTCATTGGTTCGATTCCTGGTCAGGGCACATGCCTGGGTTGCAGGCCTGGTCTCTTGTTGGGGTGCGCACATGAGGCGACCAACTGATATTTCTCTCTTACATCGTTTCTTTCTCTTTCTCCCTCCCTACCTTCCCTTCTCTCTAAATAAATAAGTAAAATCTTTTTAAAAATATAACTCACATTTAAAAAATCTCTTCAAAGGCCTCAATTATTTTTAAGACTATGAAGATGTCCTCACACCAAAACTCTTGACAACTCTCTGCTACAGAATTCCATCAGAGCTGAGAAAAATTAAATTCTGCCATTTGTGGTCAAGTAACTACAGAGAATGTGGAACGCTGAGAGGGCACAGTGTTCTTTCTGGAGAAATTCAGTAGAAGAGCCATAGCAATTAGCTAGGGGTTGCCGCGGCAGCTGGCCCCTGGTGGGATAACCAAATCTTAGTAACACTCTGCACAGCCACTTGTAAACCTAAACAAGTTGCAATGCTGCCATCTAGTGGTCCATATGAAAATAATTTAATATGTAGCTTTCATTGAAGTTAGGATGATTGCTTCATAACTGAACGACTGTGAGGACTCAGCTTAGTAGTGTGCCCTGTATTTTTTATGTTTATATCCCTAAACATGTACCTCCAAATGCCTTCCTTCATTTCCTTTTATATTAACATCTTTCCTCTTGGGGTTAGGACAACCAGAGAGAGTGAGATTTCAACCTAGTTACACCTCACTCCGACCTTGTGCTCCGGTCAGGACAGTGTAGGACAATTTAGTGCTGACTTGAGGGAACTGAAAAAGCAACTTTTCACACTTCGATTTTGCCTAACTCCTTTCTTATGGGCATTTAAAAAGATGAACTTTTAATTGTGGATCTGTGCTGGAGATACAGAAAAGTCACAAAGACAGTACAGTGTGGCCAACAGCGTGGCCCCCGGTTTTCTCTGTGGCCAGCATTCCGCATCACTCTTGGTCGCACACGGAGTGCCTGCCTGGGTGAGTCCCACATCAAGGCACCAGACTGAAACCGCAGAAGGAGAAGCCTGGGGAACACAGCGAGGTCACACCGAAAAGATCAGGACTGGGACTGGCACCCGTTTTCGCAAGGGCCGCATCAGAAGCTAGGAAGCCATGAACCCATGCCTTCAAATCTCTGAGCAAGAATGCTGTCCATCATCAAACGCCATAATACACAAATACAGATCAAGTGTGATGTTAGAATAAAGACAATTCTAGAGCCACAGGGTTTCAAAAAGTGTACCTTTCACGCCCCTTTTATCAGAAAGTTATTTGAGGATGTGCTTCTCTGGAAAGAAAGGACAAACAAAGCGGGGACACTCAGGAGGTAGGGAAGGAGGTAGCAGATTATATGGGTTGCTTGGTGGCTGCCTAAAAGCAAACAGTGCAGAATGGAGCAGGGAAATAGAGGAGTTTAAACAACCCGGAGATTTATAGTCCGGTCAGACTGTTTGCGGATGAATTAGCTTTAGGTATAGAAAAGTTAAATGTAAAAAGCAGATAGCTGATTAACCCCAGAGAAAGTACAAAGTGACATGTAAGCGACGTTTTATGCATGGCTGAATTGTGAACCATGTATAGTCGTAGGAATGTAAATAAATATGTCCTTAAACAGAAAAGGTAATCTTATCCTGTTCAGTAGATGGAAGAGAGAGAGAGAAAGAGTCAGGGAGAGAGAGAGGAGTTGAAGTAGGACTTTCTGCTCGTATCTAGAAGTCAGTAATCATCATCGGAAATCTGAAAACAGATTAAGAAGCGTGAGCACCGGCCTATTATTTAAACCACATCGAAGTCGACACAGTGTTCTCTCCTTATTCGCAGTTTCACTTTGCTTATCCATAAGTTTATCCACAAGTTTAACTTGTTTCAGTTAGCTGCTGTCAACCATGGCCTGAAAATACGAGGTAAAAAATCCCAGAGGTAAACAATTCATAAGTTTTAGATTACACCCCTAAGTAGCAAGAAGAAATCTGGCGACATCAGGCTCTGCCTCGCCCAAGAGCAGACTCACTTCCTTGTCCAGCGTCTCACGGTGCAGTTGCTCTCAGACCGACTGTCGTGGCGTCACAATGCTTGTGTTCAAGCAGCCTTTATTTTACTTAATAATGGCCCCCAAGGCAAGAGTAGCTCCATGCTGCGCCACAATGCCTATGACATTCACCTCCTCTCATCACGTAGACTTCAGAGGGTCTCAAGTCATCACAAGTGGACAGGTGAGTCCAGTACAGCAAGGTATATTGAGACAGGCCATGTTCGTGTACTGTTATTACAGTGTATTGTTAAAATTGTTCTGTTTCCTAATTCATTATTGTTGTTAGTACATCACTGTGCCTAATTTATAAATTAAACTTTATCATAGGTGTATGTGTGTATAGTATATATAGGTTTCAGGCATCTGTAAGGGCATCTTAGAATGTATCTCCCTCAAATAAGTCGGGGGGGTGCTACTGTACCAGAAGAAATAGTTGAAAATAGTTATTCCTAAGGAGTGTAGGTTAGGAATTGGGAGGAATTATTTAAGGGAAAATTCTAGTAGGATTGTGTGGCTTTAAAAAAGCCCATGCATTTCATTCAAAGGCAAAAGATCCGGTGAGTGGGTGACCTGTCCAAGCAGGGACGTGTTGGCTCCCAGCCCATCCCGCTCTGTTAGGAGCAGGGAATGGTGGCCTGGAGGAAAGGTGCAGGGGCTAGCTTGCTCCTCTGGTCCAGTTTCTTCTCCTTAGTAAGGCGGTGGCCAACCAAGTGGGGGCCTTTAATCTGGCCCTGTCTCGTTGGCATACACAGTTGCATCCTGTGACCCCTGTCAGGGGTGAGGGTTTACCCATTGTTGGCTCCGTGGCTGGGCTGCTCGGACTAAGGAGCACAGTGCTCCCATTGGCTGTGTGTTCCAGGTTGCCAGCTGTCCTCCTGCAACCATGGCTTTCCCTGTGGGCTTTGGCTGGGGGGCGGCCACTGCAGCTTACCAGGTGGAAGGTAGGAGAAGCTCCTTCCCCTTTGCAGGGCTGGAATGAGTTATTTCTGGAGGGTTCTGCCTGTCTGGGGCATAGGGTGGGGCAAGGAGGCAGAAAGAGAAGAAGGAGGAGGATTGCAGTCTCTAACTGTGTAAAAGAAACTGAGTCCCTTTTCACACAGCGGGGGCTCATGTTCAGTGATCCTTGTGAACCCCAGGGCGGTGGTGATGAGGGCTGAGCCCCCAGCTGCTACAGTAGTTTCCGTCAGTCCAGGTGTCCCCTCAGACACCTGTTCGCATCTGTTCACCAGCTGCTTTGGACATTGGTCCCTGGTTTCTTCCTCACATTTGCCCTAGCGCCCCTAAAAATAACAATTTTTTTCCTATTGGCTGGGAAAATATTGGGTAACCAAAGAGGCTGGCCCTCCAGGAATGAAAATGAGAGAGACAACCAGGAGAGAGGTCAGGCAGATCAGAAAGGGGGTCACAGAGAGAAGCAGAGAGAGAGCTGCGGGGAAGCGAACAGAATCAGGTCCTAGAAGCAGCACGGCAGGGCCACAGGGATGATGGGCTCTGCAGCCAGACTCCCTGGACTGGGGGTCTAGCCGACGTTATTATTTTTATTCTCACCCACGTGTATGTTCGTTGATTTGAGAGCCAGAGAGACAGAAATGTGAGAGAGAAACATCTACCAGTTGCCTCAAACTAGCTATGTGGCTGTTTACTCTGGATCAGCAGCTTTTAGCAGGGGCACTGGAGCCCTTGTGCCTGCCGTCTTTGTGAACTCACTCACGAAAGTCACGGTGACTTCTGTGTGTTCGCTTGGTTCCCCTCTTACCCGTGCCTTTGAGCTGGGTCGGAGTCCCAGTTCAACCACTTACTAGCTGAGCGACTTGGGCAAAGAACTTGTTTGTCTGTCTCCTTATTTGTAAAATTAGGGAACTGATCATGTCTGCTTGTTCTGGAGATTAAGCCAGTTAGCCTGTGTAACTGGAGCACAAGAATGCCTGGCACATAGCACCCAGTAAACAACAACAACAACAACAACATCATCATTATTATTAACTCTAGGACTACTATCACTATGACTAATAACAGTGTTGTTCTTTTTCCTGGCTAGAGTCTCTCCTATCCTGCAGTGACAGGTGAGTTATTTGTCTGCTGTCCTTAGCGAAAATGCTCATTTCTGCTCTGGACTGAGAAATTAGAACATCTCTCTCATTGTTCCTTCTCCCAGCGGCTGCTGGGAGAGTTGCTGTTTAAAGTCCCTTCCACCTTTGCACAGACCACACATGCAGGACATCAACACGTGGCTTTGTTAAATCGATGCAGCCTGGGAATCATTGAGAGTCTTTGAACGTTGGGGCTACCTTGGCCTCTGGGAGTCTGCAGAGCCTCTGGAGGTCCCAGACACCCGGCAGAACTGAGGACCAAACATGAATTGTACTGGTTGAAAAGCAGAAATCTAATGTTTTGGTGATGCGTGATAACAATGTCTTATAAAACATTACCATGCATCTCTTTCCACTGATTTTCAAAACACAGTTGTCTGTGTAGGTATCTTTGTTTGCAAAGGTACCTTCTCAAGAGCGCTGAGTGATTAATTAGCACGCTCCACTACTTCCCCACTCACCTGTATACCCACACCACACTCCTGGAGTTATCTGGAACTCCAGATAACTGGAGTATTTCTCCAAACCCATGGTTCTTCCTTCTTCCTGTCCTTGTTCATATCCTTTCTGTCACCACAGGTGATGTCCCCGCTTATAGTTTTGAAGATGAGTTTCACATAATGCTTATTACATAAGAGTTCCATGTGGGACCTTGAGCCTTTTGGAAGAAAGCACAATACAATCTAATAAGTATTAAACACGCGATATATAAGAAGAGAAAAATTACATGTTTTAGGTGAGTTGTAAAAAGCATTGTAAAACCTGTAAAAATGCATTTATTAGATTAGGAGACAGGGAGAAAGTGCAGATAATCATCATTTTATAGAAGTGAGTCTCATGTAATATTTCAAAGTACAGAACAATTCCCATGATTTTTAACCTTTTGCAAAGATGCTCGATTTCTGCCTCTGGCTGGAGGGTGTGTGGGACACAAAACAGCAGGTAGCTCAGTGGCAGTCTATTTACTTTCTCCTTGATAAACTGGGCAGGAGTTATGAAAGTGACATTCAGGACCCAATCCCACCGCCCTTGTGGGCTTATAACTCGCAGTGATGTCGGGAAGGGCTCCGAGGGTGAAAATGCTCTTCAGATCCCCGCGCATCCTTAACAAAGTCTCAGCTACTGCGTCAGCACTTCCTGATGGGATCTGGGCTTGTGGCTCCTAAGGAAGCAAAGCCCTCAGTTTTATGAATGCCATTGTCAACCTCAAAGCCACAATGGGTACCAATCCAATGTTTGGACTTTGATTTAACTTTGACTTTGGCTTTATGTTGGCAGAAATTGGGGCTGACCTCAAACTTTGGCTATCTATCAGTCTTGGTGTGTTAAAGATGAAATTATATAGTTAAGAAATTTAGCCTTAAGTTTGCACTAAAAAATGGGAGAAGAAATAGGGCAGCGGAAATAGTTGGTGTTAGGTCCCGTTTGTGGTGATTCTATTGAGGCTGTTCCTTCTCTGGTGCCTGTTCAGAGCTCAGCGGGCCGCCAGAGACCTGAGCTGGAGGCAAACTGCATCTGTCTGCAGTCGCTGTCAGCACAGGCCTCATATTTCTTTCCACTGCTTCCTGTTTGCTTCTCCCATTCAACCAGCTTTGGCTGTGCATCTTGGTTCCTCTATTCTGCTAAGCCCCTTGGATTTAACATCCCAGTTGGGGACTTGATCTTTTGGCGATGCTTGGTAGACTTCTAGAACAGGGCTCACCTATTCTTGGTCTCAACCACCTAGGAAAGAAGGAGGGGAAACACTACAAGCATGGCGGGTAGGGAAAAAGAAAGAAGAGAGGTCAACATTTTTCCATAAAGTTTCTCACAGCCTTGAAGTTGCTATGACAGAGACCAGCCCTCATTTCTTCCCTCCAGCTTCAAATTTGAGACCCATGAAAAACCCTCAAACATTGCCCCCTTTTCTGATTGTACAATGAAGTTACATGGCTTCGTTGACAGAGAATGGGCTTAACCGGGGATGATATTCGATATTCGTCAACTGATACAATTACCAATCAGACACCAACTGTAAACAGTAGGTGTTGAGTAGATGCCAACTGTAGACCTGTATTGTTTAATGAGGATGGATGCCCTCTGTGAACAGCCCATGTGGGACAGGCTAGTGGACCCCCTGGTGGAACACCTCTGAATCCTTACCAGTCACCTTCAGTGTGAGAGTTTATGCTGTAATTCTTTGTTTTAGTTGATCAGACAATTCGGTCCTATTTTCTTTCAGTTATCTGGAGATTATTTAGTAAGTGTGTTCTACTGGAACTTTATTTGTTTGTTTTCAGCTTTGTTGTGGATTCTTTAAAAAAATCACTGCCATTTCAATGGAGTTGTGAGAGGGGGAAGAATGAAACGTGTGTACTCTGTTCCCCATCTTGAACCAGAAATTGTTATTAACATGTGAAATGGATGGAAGTGCTCATAAACCATGAAGTATTATTGACCGCCAACAAAGGAATCCTCCCCCCTCCTCTTACTGTTGTCATCCTCTTCGTCGTCTCTACCACGTCCATCCTCTGGATGTGAGATCTGAATTCTCTAGTCCTATGCTTTTAGAAAGGGATAGATAACATGGAATTTCAGACACTACAACAAGAGAAAGTGAGATATGCAGATAATGAGAGGAAAGCCACCGTGAAGAAAGGCTGCAATGACCAAGAAAGACAGTGTGTCCAGGCATCTGCTTCTGAGGTCAGCTGCTCTAAGCCATCTGCACTTTTCATCCATTTCTTACCTCCTTTAATTCTCAACACACAGATTCTCCATGTACCAAATGTTCCAGCATCTCAGCTGGCTTCAAGGGCAGTGCTGAAAGGTGCCCACTGCCATCACTATATCATATGTGGGTTATTTATCAGTGAGGGTCTCCCTGCTGAGTGTCCATTTGTATTGGCAAAGTTCTAAACACAAAGTGGATATTGATCACATAGTTGGAAAAAAACATAATGTTTGTATTATGAAGGCAATTCATGATAATTGTAGGGTATTAAAAACATATAAACAAAGAAGAAATAAAATTTAAAAATTAGCCAGAGACTTATTTTTGAATTTTGAGTATGTACTTCTTGTCTTTTTCTATATATTCACAGACTCTCAGGCACATATACCCTTTTATTTTTTAGTGCTCTAATAGGAACATCCCATAAATGATCTTCATTTCTTTAAGATACAAACATCTCGATAAGCTCTAACATGTCTGCCTCCTTTTTATTCCTCTAGAGCCCATTCTCCCTTACCTGTCTCTCTATAGTTACACATTGGATATGACATGAAAAGCTAAATGTGAGTCAATATATTTAACTTTGAAAAACAAGAAAAAGTCTTCCACCTTTCAGTAATTTGTTTTGAGTGTTGGTTCTATATATTGTCCTATGGATTTGTACATAACTGGTTTAGTTACCACTCATTTCGCCAGCTAAGATTAGACATTTGTGTATTTGGATACATGGCAGCATCATACTGGGAAACAAAAGGCATCGCTTGTGCTGGTCCTTTCCGGGCCCGCCCATCTGGTAGGGTTGCTTTCCAGGTAAGTTCACGGATGCCCAAGGTTGAGTGATTCTTTACAAATTATCAGGCCATCACACAATGCCTAAGCTAGAAACATGGACTCTTGCTAGACTTTCCCTCTTATTTTCTCCTTTATTTAACCAATGCTTTTATTCTATGTTCTCTAAAACTCTTGATTATGTCCCTCTTCACCATTACTATTGTTTTCCCTTTAGTTCTGAAACTCACCATTCCGTGTGTTCCTAAGGTCTGCTTCCCTCCACTCCACTCTGCTCCCATCTCTCTGGTGTACTGCTTCTAGCATGGACTTGAACAATTCTGCCCACAGCCATTTTTTGAGATAGAGAATAAACCTTAAAATGAAACAGATAGGCTAGAACCCTTACTCCTCTACTTGCCAGTAGGGTGATCTAGAAAGATATTGAAGCTTCGCGTGCCTCAGTTTCCTCATGTATAAAATGAGAACCCTGATAGTGTCTATCTCAGGTTTGTTGTAAATATTAAATGTGTTTATGAACATCTAATGCTTAAAGCAGTGCTGGACAAGCTGTATGTGTTCATCACATTTTAACGATTATTTAAAAAATTATTCTCTTCTTGCATGGCATTAAAAAAAACCCTGTATCTTTTACTTCTGAATACATTCCAATTTTATGTCTTGCTTCTTCTCCATCTGTTCTTTGACCAAAACGAAGTACATGTGGTTCTTTAAATGTGCTGTGACCTTCGGGTACTGTCACACACGCTGCCCCCTCTGCTGGACTGCACACGCGGCTGTGAGCCCGAACAGGGACCAACAGGGGACAGAGATCCAGGCCCCCTAACTCCCAGGCCGGGCCCTCTCCTGCTCCAGCACACTGCCTCTTTCATGTCCATCCTTCCTGCTACTTTCCTGAGTGTGCTCCTGTGAGCTTGGTAGAGGTACTAGGGGTTGGCGGTGAGGTGGGGCCAAGGGAACCCCCAAAGAAGCGTTCAGTATGTGTGAACAATCTATTCTTACCTTAACTATTTGGAACAACATGGATAATGTGGCTTTTTACTTGAGGGCATTTGGAGGTAACTCCATGCTTCTAAAGATGACTGATAGCAGGAAAGGTGCTGATGTGGACATTGCAACTGAGCGTCGGTGTTTTGGACGTCAGGGGTGGTCATCTCGGGCAGCCGCTGGGGCTCTGGTATTTTCCTTCTGCTGTGCTACAAGGGCCTCTGCCCGGAGGGGCCCTAAACCAGCTGAGCAGGTCTATACTGGCTTTGGCTCTTTCTCCAGGTGCCTGCCCTTCCTTTCATTAGTGTGAATAATCAGAGTGTGATTGTAAAGTCTGCCCTGGCCGAACACAAGGGCTTTTAAAATTGTCTGCTGTTTCAGACGATCCAGGCCACTGATCCCCCTTCCTTAGCATGGATAATTGGGAGTGGACTGGGCTGAAGAATGTTAAGCAGAACCAATTGACAAAATAAATGAGATTTTAAAAATCCTTTACATTTTAATAATAGAAAAAGCTTTAACCCCTTTTCATTTTACATCTAAGGAGCCTATTTTATATTTTGAAACTGTGAATTTGTTTAGTTTTAAGTTGATTCAAAGTAGGAATATGTTTTCTGTGGTGCAACCATTTACAGCCTATTTAAAATGTGTACTAATTAGAATATGTAATTAATAGAGGTAGCGGGAAATTTTCAAATATAGGCAAGAGCTTGGCCGGTTTCACATTCAATGTCAAATTTCTTCTGTTTCAACTAGGTTAGCAGGAGAGGGTAGAAGTCACTTCAGATTCTCAAAATTTCTCTCTTGCCCCTAATGAGCAATCATCACGAGGGAAGGGCATTTTTTGAATGTATATATATAATTAACAGGATTCTGATTCCTGGGTATATCTGATCTCATTTGCTTCTCCTTTTCATCCTCTCATCTTCCTCCATGTGTCTTTGAATGCAGAGAGAAATGTATTTACATGGTACTTGGCTGGGAATTTAGAGAACATTTTGTCTAAGGACCAATCTTGTAAATAGGAGTAGGTATCACTGAATATCCTTCAGGTGTGCGATGAGATACATCACTTTGGGGGTTGGCTTGGGAAATTGGAATAGATTGTAAGACACGATGGTGAGTTTGTGGGCAGTTGACTCAGAAACAAGGCTTTTGAAATAGCACCCATTTTTATGTTGGGAATTACCAAGCTAAGGCTTAAAGTCTTCCGCAACACCCCTAAATAATCATTTAAATACAGGTGCTGAGATGGGGAGGAAAGTACCTTCTATTCTGTAAGGACGATGACCTTCCCGTGCGGTCAGTGCAGCCCATCCTGCAGAGGCGCACTCGGGGATTGTTGAAAGAGTAACATTTTCTCGTGCTGGTCTATTCCTTCATATATCTGTAAGTTATTATCCAGGTCTAACTTGCAGGCACACGTGGGGATGCACATGGGCCCCTCCATCTAAGGCTCTATCACATGGGGACATGTCACAAGTGTGTTTGTGTAAAGATCAAGGTAAGCGGAGGGAGCTGATGGGGACTCTGATGTATCCTCTGGGTCCTCACCATGCCAAGAACTTGGCAAATGTGGGCACACAGCAAATTCTTGTCACCCAACTGATTTGCTGAAGTGAGAACTGGGGGGTTGGTTCTCAGCATAGATACTACACAGCTGACGCCAAAACATCTTCTAGAGTCATTTCAGGACATTTCTTTTGGCTCAAGTATAAAAACCAGGTACAGCCATACTAAAACTATGATACGTGGCTAGCTACTGATGATGACTTTTCTCTTAATGGGAGAGGAATCATGCAAGATTCAGAAAAGGTCTGTCTCTATGTCGCACAGGAAGACCTGGGTTCTCTGGCTTGAGTTAATAATTGAATTAAATTAATATTTATTTGAATTACTGCTATGTAGCTCATCCTCATTAGATATTTATTTACTGTGGATAAGAGAGCCTGGTGGTATAAAAAGTAATACCGCCAGGTATTGATCATTGGAACTCAATATTCTAGTGAGGAAGACTAAGATACAACGTAACAATTCTAACAGTAGACAGACAAAATGCTATTGGAGAATAGATGGGAGGGGTGACAATACAAGAATAACATCAGGGGGATCTTATGGGCACCAAAACTGAGCTTTGAAGAAGTTTGTTTTGTTTCCTTCCCCAAGGAAAGACATAACGAAGGGCATATAAGCAGAGGAGATATTTTGAGCCAAAGCACAAAAGCATGAATACTTACGTTGTATTTGCAGAATGATATGGTCACCTCCGGGGAAGTGATTTTGAATTCCTATACTTTAAACTGTATTAGAATCACCTGGAGATCTTGTTCAAGTATAGATTTGAGGGGCATCATATGAGGCTATGTAATAGCAGTATTTACAGATGGGACCTAAGAATTTACATTTTTTTTTACAAGTGCTCTGTGTGGTTGTGAAGTAGATGACTCTCGCTCTGAGAACACCTGCCACAGGCCATGTTTTCTGATGGCAGGGTGACTGGCAGAGTTTGACGCTGGAAAGATAGAATAGGTCCAAGTTGTGATGTATGTAAGGTCCCAGGCTAAGGAGATGGTATTAGGGCACGTGAAATAGGTTCTTGGTAGCCATGAAATATTCTTAAGCAAAGAGAATAATATGATCAGGTCTGTACATTAGAGTTTGCCTGCAGAGTGGAGGATGCACTGAAGGATGGAGGCGGGGAGGCTAGGGAACCGTTCTCAGGTAATTGCAAAAGATTAGCCACACAAAGATGAAGGTCAGCACTTGGGTTGGGGAAAACACTGAGGAAGAACCAGGATGTGTTCATGAAAGCTATGTAGGGTGTGAAGAAAATAGGAGGAAGACTAAGTGACTCTTGTGATTATAATTTAGGTAGCTGGCTGGCTGACGGTACTATGAGCAGGAATAAAATATCCTGGAGATGAAGCAGGTTTGGAGTTTGTGTGGTTAGGTTCCGACTGGTTTGCAGTTCCCTTAGGGCATTTACATGGAAATGCCTGGGAGGTGACTGGAAATTTACATCTCCATTTCTGGATGGATTTGCTGATGGTCACGTTTCCAGCTGAGAGCTGAAGTGATAATGGAAGACAGTACTTGAAGTAGGGTCCTAGAGGGTTGTGAAAAGAGGAGCAAAAGTTGCAAATTCTGGGTTAAATGATGAAAAGAATTGAAAGACTCAGAAGGAACCCACATGAAACCAACATTCTTTTAGGATATTGAAAAGACTAGAAAGAACTTTAGAAACCTTTCAGTCCAATGATTTGAAAATCTTTTTTTAATGGGCAGATGCAGGTTTTCAAGGAAAACGTAACTCAGATCTCTAACAAAACAGATGCAAATGGAGTTTCTGTGGTTGGAGGGGAGGACAGCAGAATTTGTGCCTACTTGTTGTGGAAAAACGAACTCTTACACGATCTGGGGTGACGGAGTAAGCCTTTATTACATGCGTGGGCCCAGAGGAGACAGCTTCCAAATTCTGGGCGCTCAAACAAAGGATTTGCGAAATAAACCCTCCCTTCTGGGCTAATGCAGAGGAATGCAGAGGTTAGTTTAGATTTCCTTATTTGGTTGGTCAGTGTCCTTTTGCGTACCCTTATCTCCTGGCTGGCTCAGCGCAGGCTGGTACAGCTATCTGAACTGGGGGAGGGGGACCCTCTGCTAAGGCCCACTTGGTTTTTGGTCGCTTTCCTATATCATACTCACCCAGCATTTCCCTCCCTATCACTTTTTCCCCATGTGGCAATTCTTGAGTCCTCTCCAGGGAACGTGGTTTCACAACATGGACACACATTCCTTATTTTATAGGGGCAAAGGGATGGATTGACATGATCAACACCATGTAACGTATTAGTGACAGAGGCAGAACATGATGTGAAAAGCCTCACAAGAAACAAAGCAGCAAAATTCAATGTGAAACCCACAGCCAAAGTGAGTGGGGCAGAAAATACGGGCTTCCCAGGGAAGGGATGATTCTAAGTAGTGCCACCCAGGGAAAGAGTCACAGGGGTGCTCAGTTTTAGAGGCAAAGAGAACATTTGGGGATTCAGTTTCCGGTCCATCTAAAAGTCAGAGCCGAAGGTTTGGACTCGGCTGGGGAAAGAGAGTCTTTCCAACTTCCATGAAGTAGAGGCAGCTGTCACATGTATTACATCCCAATTGTTGCTCAAACCCCATCCAAGTTCCAGAAGGGGCACTTTAAAGACGGGGCGAGGGGAAAGGTCAGCGTGAAGGGCAGAGTAGCTTTCCTTCCCATGCAGGAGGGACCTACAGAGGGGCAATTCGTCTTGGTAACTTGTCTTAAAGTTATATTAGCAAAGCAAGCATATTCTTCTTATTAGAATGCATTTTTATTTAAGAAAGCTGCTTTTTTGGGGGCATTGTTGATGGAACACCTCTCTACACTGCCAGTGGGCATACAGGAGAAAACTACTGGTAGCTACAGGTCAGTCTTTAACAGGAAAAGTCTGGAAAACTCTGTATTTAGGGGGTTGTCTTGAGACATCAGCAGAAATCTGCTAAGACTGAAGATGGACCTGGTGATTCTTGGGGGACCCTGAAGAAAGTCAATTCATTTATGCTTCAAAGGAACCTCAGACTGTCCTAAATGGCCTTTGCTGTTATCAGAGCTCTGCTCTTGAATCATCAGGCCACTGAAAGTTCCAAGCTGATGTTCTTTCTTAGAAAGATGCTTATGGGATATAAATCTTTTTAAGTACATTTCATTGTACCAATTGTTTTGTTCAGAAAGAAAGCACATTAGGTTGTTATTAAGTGGGCTATTTAATAGTGTCAATAAATTCTAAAATTGGAGACTAGGTATTGTTATTTGGGATGTTTTAGTGGTTCTGATTGTCTAAGTTACGTGGCTTTGTCTTGTTTGACCTTTGTTTGTTTTAATGGCTTGGAAAATGTCCCCAGCTACACAAAATTTATGTAGTGACTCTCCATATATGGGAGATATTTGAATAAGTTAACTAATGGTATTTGAAAGATTGGACCAAACTGATATAAGCAAAGCGAAATAGATAATTGCACATTTTAGAGAAATCAAAAAGTTTAAATAAAAATTTATTTTTTAAAAAAGGCTTAACTTATAATATTTATTATTTTAAATATAATTATAACCATGTAATAATAATTCAGAAAAAAGACTGGAAGATTAAGCTGTCAAATATTCATAGAGTGGTAACATAATCTAGTAGTTACTAGCGCCTATGAACAACTACTGTGTTTGGAAAAACAAGACTTCTAAGTTGACTTTCACAAACAATTGATCTCGATTTTTTGACTTGATCTCTTTATGACTTACTTCCCTCTACCTTTTAAAGGCTATTGGGAGTAGCACATAGAGTCATTCAAACAATGTCTTAGCAGAGGGCCTGGAATTTCTTTAAAGAACTCAATGATTGTTAGTCCTCATTATCATTATCCTCACCACCATCACTGTCGCCACCACTGTTATCATCACCATCATCACCATCATCACGACAGTGCTGTGTTTGTCTGGGTCCCTGCCAGGATGGGTCCGTGCCAGAATGATGTTGGACGTGCATGTTTATCAGGGGAAATGCCCATGAAGAAACTGGAGCGGGAGCCAGGAGAGGCTGGGACGCAGACATGACGAGTGAAGGAGAGAGGAAAGGGAAAAAGGAAGTTGGAGTGAAGCATTCAGACTGAGGCACAGTGCAAAGGGAAGTTCACAAGGTCTTTGGGGAATCCTTGATCCAAAGGCACCTGTTGGAAGAATCACAACTTCCGGGGACCGGCTGGTCCTGGGAGCTTTGCCATGCTGAGCGTTGGCTGGGATCAGCCCCAGGAAGTGTGGCCCTGCGCACACCCTGGCACTGTCATGATTTCTGGGCTCTGCAGCCGGGGCTGTCCACCAGTTACACTCCTCGAGGTCAGGAGCTTGCGACGTGTGTTCCTAAATCTGTCGCGGTGGTGAGGGATTTAAAAAATCTTCTCATTTTTCAGTAGTTTATTAATTTTCTATATTTACTATGCATCCTGTCAATATTTGGGAGAAGAGGTAAAATGAAGAATTCAAACTATATTCTATTGCTTGGACAAGCTGAACTGTTTGAGACTGGCCCAAGGCTCCCAGTGATTTCCTTGGCTCATCACTTGGCTTAAATATGTTGCTCTGCTGTTACTGCCATGAAAAGTTTCCTTTTTCTGATCCAACTTTCATTTCTACTTAGAAAATGGATTTGATGAAAGAGTAAAAGTTAAAGTGTTTGTAGCAGGATTCAATTAAAATAGGTCATTCTTGGGGCTCTGGAAATGGTAACTGGCCTTGGGCAAATTGGACCAAAAGTGATAAAATTCAATTGGGTGCATCACCAACATTTAACATCTTTAAGGAGGACGGTCTGCCTAATGGATTCCATTTAGAAATATTTAGTGTAGGTCATCAGCATAAGCAGCCCCAAAATGTGCCTGTTTGTTTGTTTCCCCCTTTAGGTATAGCCAACATCACGGCACCTGCACTCGAATCTACAAAATAAACAGTTTGTCGTGGGACCTTGGAGAACGTCAATTAGTTTCTGTGATTTTACCAGTAGGTTAAAAAGGAAATTGCAATATTGGTGAATAATGTACTTAGAGATGTTTGCATAAAAGATGCTTGGCCATTGTAAAGTATTATTGAATATTTATGGTCTACCAGACTGAGCCAAATGGCCCAGAGGAAAAAAATACACTCAGATTTATGTAAACCTCGTTCAGTGTCCCAGATACTTTGGGATGGGTGCTCTATATAGGAATGAATAAATAAATTCTATAAACATTATTTTAAATTTTGAAGGTACATCAATATTTTCTGGGGTGTTAGCCAAGGTGCCTGACCTGTGGCATTCAAATGAGATGGCTGCCTCCAGGCAACTCTTTCAATCTTATAAATATTTTTAAAGCCAATGGCATGGACAGCAAGTAATGTTTTCTTCGAGTTTGGTGTCTGCAAATAAATGCAAATTGTGTCTTTATCTAAAACCTCCAAGATATTGTCTCTCATCCACGGGGTTGCTCTGAGAATGCCCAGACTGAAATGGTGTATCTTATGCTTTTCTTTCCCTGTTTTTTTTTAAAAGCATTTTCCTCACTGTCTGCACAGTCGTTTTCTATCACTTTATTGTGAGAAAGCTGAGCCTCAAAGAAATAATTAAAAAAACAATAAAACATTAGCCGTAAACACCGCCTGAGGCCTTAATGGATCTTACTGAGCCTCACAATGCAGACGTATTGGGATGTGAATAGGGGATAGGAGATGAGAGTCACAGAAGCAATTCGTTGGGATCGGGTCACTGCTTAACCCAAATGGGTTCTGCAGGAGAATTCATGAAACGTGACAGTGGGCCAGGAGAAACGTGCTGTGACATTTCAGATTCCCCCACCTCTTCTAATGAACCATTTCAAGTATAAGGAAACGGAGATTGCATACAGATGGGCAAGACCCATTGGTCCCGCACGTAGACCTGTCTGCAGGGCGTGGAGGGTTCCGCTCTCCTCAGGCTGGACTCTTAATTTCTGTGATACATGGATTCTGAACAGCATTTTTCTAAAAGACAAAGACCATAGCAGAGTGGCCTTGTGACATAGCCTGTCATTAAATGCATTTGGATACATTGCACGGCTCTAAATATACCTTAGCAAGTCTCAGAAGGTATTTAAAAACGTAAAAATTATGTATAGGAAAAGCTTGCCATCATGGGAATGAAAAAAAATAATACTTCCCTGGCTGGTGTGGCTCAGTGGATTGAGTGCCGGCCTGTGAACCAAAGGGTCACTGGTTTGGTTCCCAGTCAGGGCACATGCCTGGGTTGCGGGCCAGGTCCTCAGTTGGATCACTCGAGAGGCAACCACACGTTCATGTTTCTTTCCCTCTCTCTCTCACCCTCCCTTCCCCCTTTCTAAAAATAAATAAATAAAAATATTTAAAAAAGAATAGTACCAATAGCAATGAAAGCCACCTTTTTGAACAACTACCATTTGCCACCATGCCAGATATCTCACCCATTTCCTACGTAATTGCTCCATTTTTACAGATGAGAACACATGTTTCAAAGGCGTGACATTGTCCAGGCTGACTTTGTAGGCGGGAGTTCTAGACATTTTTTTAGTTACAGCAAAAAATAACCCCCCTCTTCCCTGTTTAGGCAGATCGTCAGGGATCAGTTGGTGGTTTCAGCATTTTCTAGGTGTGACTATCTGGATAGGACCCACCTCTCTTCAGGTCGAGTTCTCTGGGTTCAACACACCCCTAGAAGGTCTCACTTCTCTTGGGAAATGGGGACAAGGATTCCAAGCCCAGAACCATGCCTCGGGATCTGCAACACGTGTGATCTCTAAATACGGTTGGGAGGATAAAAGAAAGATCCGCTGACTCTGAAGCCTGTGATTTTCATTTGTTAAAGAAGGATGTCATTAGCCCATTTTCACAAATGCCAAGTGTAGAGAGGCATGCTAGGAAACACATGAAAATGGAATTCATTAAAGTAAAACATTTGAGTTTCACTGACAAGCAGAATTGATTTACCTGGCCCAATTCATAGAATAGATTTAGGGAGCTCAGGTTTTGGCTTAGTTATGTTGTACAATAAAAATCTGTGTTTTTTGGTTGATAAGACAAAAATGAAAATCAAATTAGTGTTTATAAGAATCTTGGGTTGATTTGCCTCTGGAACCAGGCCAGGCAAATTCCCAGGAGTTGAGGAGTTTTGGCGTATTCTCGGTCTCATGTGATGTCACTGGGAAGTCGTAGATTAACTGCATAGCACTCTTTGTAATTTTCCTGTAGCAGAGGGAGGAAAGAGTTAAAGGATTTAAATGTTGCAGAGGGTGTTTCTCCTGGGCAACAGCAGTTTGACGTTTGATCTCTTGTCCCGTAGTTATCAGAGAAAATTATTATTGTTACTTTTAAAGGGAAACAGACAAAAGGCCACAAAGAAAAGTACTTGCCTCTGGGGGACGGCTTTGACAGGGCGTTTTGTCCAGGGGCCATTTGTTCCCCTGCTCCAGGTGCAGCCAGAGTGACTGCTGCATGCTGGCCTCAGGGGATCTGTGGCCGCCTGTGTGGGCAGCTCTCCCTGGGCCCACCCAACAGGGTCTGGGCGGTCCCTGGCCCGGAGAGCCAGTGCCGTCAGCTGGTCCAGAAAAGAGAACCAGGGCTGTGGTCCTCAGGGGGGCCAGGAAGACCAAATGCATTTCTAAAAGGACTAGCTCCTCTCAGCTCTCTTCTTAGGGGAGACAGTAGAGCTTAGAGGCGTAGATACGAAACCCGTTTATCACTAACAACACTCTGCACTGCCTCCTAGGGAGTCCATTCTAAATGCATCAACTCCAGTCACGCATCCCGTAACGTTGCGTACAACTCGGCCGAGAGGGATAACCCAGGTATTACTGTCGTTTTCATCTTGCAGGTGAAGGAACTGAGGAACAGAGAGGTCGAGCGAATTTCTGAAGGTCACAGATGTAGTCAGGTGGAGACAGAAGTTAACATGTAGAAAGGGCCCTATGATGTAGTTAAGAAGAGCACAGTCCTGGTTTGGTTGCAACAGCTTACAACGTTAGCTTCATCAGTTACCAGTGCTAGGAGTTTTTCCAAACCCCTAAACTCAAGGAGAACTCCTATTCCTTTATACAGAGACGAGGGTGATATCAATAGGAATGGAATGTGTGATGGGGCTCAGGACATGTACCCTCAAATGCAGCACCTTGGAAGCTGAAGGAGTTTGAGAAAGCAGTGGTAATAGGAAGGTCACTGTGATCCTCACCCCATCCTTCTCCCTCAAAACAGGTGATAAAACACTCATGTGAGAAGTGCCTTCTGTGTCCCTGAAGGAAAGGAACACTCTTAGCTCTGAAACCAGAGACAGAGAAGAATCTCAACAAACAGGCCTCACTAAGTCTCCCCCCAGTTTACTGCATTGCCTCGTGCTCCCTGCCCTATCTTACTCCTCCGTGACTGCCCGCTCTTCACCACTCCTGGCACAAAGTGCACAGATCTAACTATTGCTTTGAGTCTTCATTCCCTGATATTACATACATTCGAATGCTTTTCTCCTGTCTTTGTTAGTTTCATCTGCAGACCTAGCCGGGAACTGTACGAGGGTCAAGGAAAACTTTTTTCTTCCCTACACATGTAAAGTGCTTGTAAGGGCTTAATCAATGATACCTATTATTACTAGCGTGAGGCTTTTTCCAGGATATGATTCCAGCCTTTTAAATGGGGCTCAAAGGAGCATAGTGGCAATCGGAAGCTGAAGGTCACTTAGATTCACACCATGTTCTGATGGATGAAAAGAATAGGAGAGGTTCTCATTCAAAGATCGTGGAGAGTGTCTTTCACTTGGGTGGGAGAGTGATCCCGTGCGTTAATGGCTGCATGCAGAGACTAATTGAAAGATAGAAGTAATTGCATCAGAACAGAAAGGCAAAAGCCATAGGACAAAAAGCCACAGATGTTAAATAGGACATGCAGAGGGACCCTGAGAAGTCTTTGCAGCTGAAGACACCATGGTCGTCAGAAAATGAAAGACACAAGCACAGGGGTGGTGTCCAGGAGGTTGAGTGCTGGAACCAAGATTGAAATGTTTCCTCTCATTCTGCATTCCTAAAAGGACTGATCACCTCTCTGAACTACTAAATCAGTATGCAAATGATAGGCACATTCTGCTATATTATGACCGTGCAGTCCATGAGCAGAACACTCTGTTTTTGTTTACCTTTCACTTAGTGGGGTCAGCTCCCCGCTGTCCTATAGGAGAAAACACCGTGGAGCTCTGTTTCTCCAGTGGCCTTAAGTCTTATCGTGTACTGGATATTTTCTATTTGCCCATCCAGATCCACTCTCCACTTTTCCCTGCTCTTGGCACTGGGTGGCCAACCTGTGTGGGTAGCATTGACCTTTGGCTTCGGTTTGGGCTTGATCAATGGGAAGCATTAGCCGGAGATAGTACGGTTTGGTGGGAGGAGAGAGAAGCCAAAGTATTTGTTTTTCTGGTTCCTTCCCTGCGGGACTGCGGTGGTTTGGCTGTGTCCCCCCACGAAGGACTCCTCTCCCTCCAGGCAGCTCTCAGCAAGCCACTGCTGGCTGTCGGTTTTGGAAAGATTCCGCTCCTAGCCCCTTCATGGGCACTAATGGCTTCCTGCTGCTGCCAGCCCCGAGGTCCTGCATCATCCCTTGTTGCCATCCCCAAACCCTCCTTACACCATTGTAAACAGTCCTTTTATGAAAGTCTCTTCCATTCCCCAGTGCGCGTGCCATCTGTTCCCAGCTGGGACCCTGGCTCACACATATGGCTTCTCCTGGTTGCAAAGCACAGTCTCATTTTTGGTATTCAGAGTAATTAATCTATGAAATAGTTAAACTCTAACTCGGACCTAAACTCCAAAAAAAGTTGCGCCTCTTTCTTAGATCTATTGAAGGAGAGGGTGTGGGCTGCCCTCTTTCTTTCCCTGCTTTTCTTTTTTCCACGTGTTTACCGAGGCTTCTGACCTGGTTGAAACTAGTCCCCCTGGTTGAAGGTGAGGTAATGAAAAGTTCTGAGAGCTGTTTTGTTACCAAACAGTACTTGGGTTTCTGCTGCCAGCCACCACCACCCTCTAGGCAACGATGCCAGAGGGAAAGGTTTGGTGATAAAGGAAAGGAGTCTTGATTCACAAGCAGTTACTTAAGTCTATGGAGTCACAGCTTTCATCACTTAAGCCCACAATTAAGGCTACACTCTTAACATCTGAGTTCTAGCTTTTCCCTGTTTTTAGTTATCTTGTCTCTTTAGGATTAGTTTACAAGCTAAAAATATATAATATACAAAAACTACACAATTTTGAAAGAATGGCAGGCTTTTGGCTCAGAGCTTGTTCCCTCTATAACACCCAAAGAATAAACCTGCCACTCTCTGCCCAGCCAGCCTAACCCTGGCTGTGCTGGGAGTTCCTTTTCGTACTAAATACTGTCTGGTGGGAAATGAAGGTGGCTTCAGCATGATCATCCTGGAGTCCTCGGGGAGGAGGAGCCTGAGAGTGAGCCTGAGAGTGAGCCCGAGAGATGGAGCCTGAGCCAGAGCCTGAGAGACAGCCGGCGAGCCAGCCCTCTTTTTGTTTCCATTGGCTCTGGGGCTTTCAGCTTCTCAGCCAATCCCGTCCTAGACTGACCACAATTGCTTCTGCAAACTGCCCCTATGGCCCCTCCCTACTTCTCCCCAGTGATCCGAGTTACCTTAATCAGATCTCTCTGTATCAGTGTCCCGGCGTCTGAGTTTGGCAGATATTTAGAGCAGATTCTTTTTCTCAAGAACAAGTCTGTGGCTTCTTCAGAGACCTCCCCATTGGTGGGTAGTATCCCTTTGATGCCTGTAAAGCTGTCTCCTCCAGCCTATCACTTCTTCTCTCTAGCCATCGACCTCGGCCTCCATCTGCGGGGAAAAGCTCATTTCCAAGCATTTAGCTGCAGGAAAGATGTTTGTCTTCAGGTTCATGCCTTTTTCTTAAGATAATTTTAAAAATGCATTCTTCCTTAAAAGTCGTTCTGTTTTTATTTTCTATTTATGCCAAGATTTAGTTAGAATTTAAAAAAATCAAATGATTGGCTTATTGTTAATCTCCCTTCCTCCTTCTCACCTCTCCTTCCTTTTCTCCTGTCTGCTTCTTTGTTCAATCATCAGAGAATGTAGCCTGTGTGAATTCTAATATTTGTGAATACTTCAAGGTGTTTGAAAATAATTTTCTGTTGATGAGTAACAGTCTCTGTCTCTCCTTCACCTGTGTGGGAATCACATGTAGATACATACCTACAAACGCACATACCTATGTGTATGGAGGCATACATCCACATCTATCCACAAGAGAAAAAGCTTATAGACCATGTTAATCAAATTATCTGTTTCTTTGCCAGTTTCAGAGTCTTTCCCTGAGTTAATGGGGTTTTCAATCTGTCTGTGCATTCGAGGCAGAGCTTTTCCTTGTGCATTTGAAACTATATTGTTAATGCACAGAAGTCCATGATTACTATAAAGTATCGGGGAGCTGTCACTGTTATTCATATGAAAATTTTACTTGGTTCCACCTAATGTGTTTTCTTTGTATTCATTTTTATGTAATAATCAATATTACTAAATCGACTATTTTTATCAGTATTGACATGATAACATATTTTTCCTCTTAGCCTTTTCTTTTGTTCCAACAGGGCTATGTAATAGATTTATGATTTTTATGAATACCCATGTTTTCAGTTTAATCTGCCATATCATTCTTAGTTATTTTTAATGCAGTAGTTTCATTTTGTTCCCCACCCTCTTACCTCTGCACCCCCACTATATCTACACCCTTTCTTCGCTCTTGTTCCCATCCACCACCGTGTTTCCCAGTGCAGATGTGGCTGGCGTTGGTCTGACCGTGTCTGGTTCTGTGTGGCGGCTCTGCACTGGGCAGGACCTCAGGGTTGGCCCTGCCGCTGAATGTCTGTAGCGTGCCAGTGATGGGATAAACAAAGCACACTTGCTCATTTTTGCACCCTCCTTTGGGCGTCATACCACTTTTGACCTTGACCCAGAACTTACTAGTTTGGGATTACCCTTACAGTTTCTCTTCTCATGTGGTTATCTTTATTTTTCTAACTGTGAAGGCACTAGTATAAAGGACACATGGACAATAACAAGGGGTGGGTGGAGGCGGGAGGGAGGTGAGGAGGGCTGGGGGGTGGGATGGGGGTAAAGGGCAGAAAACTGTACTCGAACAACTATTAAAATAAATAAACTATATATTAAATTCTATTTTAGGGACATATGTGCATAGTTTAAAAACTCAGATTAGGACTGTAAGAGCTATAATACCCAATTACAAAGAAAGGTTATTCACTCCACTCTACTTATTATTTTCCTCAAAGACGGTGCTTTTAAGTCTTTTCACTATCTTTTTCTAGTACTTCTATGTTTCTAAGCAGCATGGATATATAGCTACTATTTGATATTGTAGTTGAAAATATAAAACACTGACTTCCCATATGCAAGATGAGATTATAAAAGCCTGCTTACAGCCTTAGACTCACAAAGCAAACTTTCTCCTCTTTTTCTACTTTTGTTACTTAACACATTTTGTTTAAAATCTTGATTCAGTTTTTACGTCACTGTTTTATGTAAATACTGTGCACAACTGAGATACCTACTGATTTGGTTTTGCCTGAGAATGAATACTTGTCTGTTGCTGTTGGCTCCCTTTAGGACTGCCTCACCCATTCTTCCCCATGCTGTCTGCCAGAAATGTAAATTGCTTCTTGACGTGTTCGAACACATAGGCACTAATCGGTTTTTCCTCCCTTGGAGATGTTCCTTCTGGAAGCCACCCTTCTCCTGCGACACCGTAGTACAATGCATTTCCATGAAGTTTGGTGGTTTTTCTTGTCACTTTGGGGGCCCTTGTCACTTTTAAACCACAGTCAGGTACAGAGGACGCCTTCTAGATCAGGGTGCCTTTGCTCACCACAACCCCAAGTTTTCACAAAGAATAGTCATGTCTAAGACACTTAATGAATGTCAGTGACAGAAATAAATATTTTTGTCTGAAAGCATGCCAGGTCATAACGCACCAGTAATGGTGATCACTTGAGTATTTAGGCACGTTTCATCTTTAAAATATGGAATGTGCAGTAACCTATAGCATGAAATAACTTCTCATATCTCTGTGAGGCAATGAGACAGCAAACACTGTTACTCCCATTTCATGCGAGGCACGTGACTTAAAGGATTCTAGTCAGCACCTACTATTTCCATATACCAGTCTTGCTACTGGAAAGACACCGATAAACGAGAACAAGTTGGCCTGTGCCTTGACAGACCTCCAAGATATTTTAAAAGATGACTCTACCATCTCGTGTTATTTGTTTATAACCAAGGAGGACATGCTTGGGGTGGAGACTCAGAAAATGCTGCTAAAGAGGTGATGTGGTACTGTTGCTTTGGGGTTTTGGAGAAAAGTCTACACATACACGCACACCCACTCAAACATTTATTTATTTTTACTTGACGTGATGTACTCTGCACAGACGACTGAGGTCTGTTTAGGTCCGCATCCTCTCAAAGGACATATCACGGCAGAAGGGAAAGGGGCAGGACACAACTGGTAATGATAGCTTCTAAGTCAGGGAGCTGAGGGCCCCACACACCAAGTCACACAAACCCAGACACTTGACCCGTGACCACAGGCAAGTTTGCATGTATTTTTAGTTAGAGTATCTCCTACACGTGCACTCTGGTGGGAAGAGTGGGCTACAGCAAGAAGAAAAAAGAGCCACTGGCTGTGTTTGTGTAAATGTAGTGAGTGTTCATTGCACTGAATCTAGAAGAGGAGAGAACTAACACTTGTCGAGCACGCACTGCCTGCCACGTACCCCACTAGACACTTTTGCTTTCGCTCAGATGCTGTTTTCTAGAACCCTATGAGATGGATGGTATCCTCCCATTTAATATACAGGGAAGTCAGGTAGAAAAAGGACTAAAACTCACCTGTGCTGGAATCAGGAGCATGTACTCTTCCCACAATACTTTGCAGCCTTGGAAGACTTTGATTGTCAGCTTTGTAACAGATATCAATATTTTACATTTTTTTGTGGGAATGCCTTGTATATCTTAGTATAGTGAGAATTCAGAGACAGTTATATTTTCATACAAATTGCTAAAAAATAAAATACAGAAGCTTATCATTTCTTGCCAAGAATATGGCAATATCCTGCCAACTGGTCCTTGCACCCCTCGTGCCTGTCTTCTGCAACCCACCCTCAGCATTGCCACTGAGTGACATGCTTGCTTTTCCCCTTACTGGGTTCGCTGTGACAACTCTGACTCATCTTTCAACACCTGCCTTAACATTTTACTCTTGGGCAAGTCTGTCTGACTTCCAATGACAGAGTAACTCACGAATGCTTGCTTCTTGGTGCACCCATAGTATTTTTATATGCTCTTAATATAACTCTTCTTAATGTAGTCTAAGACTTTATTCGCCTGATATTAACTAGACTGTGAAACCCCCAAAGGAAAGTGGATGTGCAATAATTATATATGAAATGTCTAAATGTGGACTAAAACATTAATTCACAAAGAAAGATTTCATTTAGTCCAAGACTCACCTAAGTTATAAATAATAGACTTCATAGAGGTTAGTGTGTTGGTGTCAATAAGGGTAGGACTGCGTGTCACATTTTGATATTCACAGTTATTGGCTACGTGATATGCGATCTTGGGAAAGTCAATCTTTATTAGTCATTGTTTCATTTGTTCTCATTTGTAATAATAGTAGCATATCTTCCTAGGGTTATTGTGAGGGAAGGAATGAGGTGGTTGATGCAAGTTGTCGGTACAGGACTGACAGCTAAGACTCAATGAACTGTGTTTCCTGTAAACAATGCAATGTATTATAAAAATAGATAAAATAACAATGATAATTTATGGGTACAGTACAAAAAATAAAAATAATATCCACCTATGCATCACTTTCTAGAACCTCTCTCTAAATATTTTCTCATTATCCCTCTTCCCAGAGGTATGAATTTTGCATTTATCAATTTCTTGCCTTTTGTTATGGTCTTAGCACATGAAAATGTATAGCAAAACAATTTATTATTTAATTTGACATGTTTTAGATATGGCATAAGTGGAAAGGTATGGTGCGTATTCTTTGCAATTTGCTCCCTGCCCTGTATTGTATTTGGGGGATTTGTCCATGTTGATCTAGACAAATGGATGATGTTCATTCATTCTTCCTTCTGTATAGTCTTTCATTATATGACTATTCCATAGTTTGTTTATACTTTTCCTTAATCCATTGTCCTGACAAAGGTAATTTGTCAATTCAGCAATTTCCAACGCGGGTTTTGTTGTTGCCTCCTGGATATACATGTCCCCTGGTCTACATTGTAGGAACAGGTGAGGCAGGGTGCAGGAATTGCTGGGTTTGGTATATGGGCTTTTTCAACTTTACTCGCTATTTCCATACTGCTCTCCTTTCAGTGGTGTGTAAACATGCCTGCCATGCGCTAATCTCTCTGATGCTTCATAGTGCCCGACTTTTGAATGTGTGCCAACCGTGTGGGTGTAGAATGGTGTCTTGTGTTTATTTGCGTTTCCCAGGTTTTTAATGATCTCTTACATTTTTAAAAACGTTTGCTAGCCATATGTTTCTCCTTCTGTGAAAGAACTATTCACATCTTTGGTCCATTTTTCTGTAGTGTTTTTGGTCTTTTAAATTAAAATATCTGTATATAATTGTGGATTTGTCTATTTTTTTAGCAGGGTCCATTTTTGCTTCATGTATTTTGAATATCCATTATTAGGTACATAAACACTGAAAATTGTAATCCTCTTGATAATTTGACCCCTTTAATATTATGAAATACTTTTCTTATACTTGGTAATGTTCTTGCTCTTAAATCTACACTAGTATTAACAGAGCTACTGCAGTCTTCTTTGATAGTGCTAGCATGATGGTTTTTCCAACCATCACTTTCAACCTTTTATCTTTACATTTAAAGTGAGTTTTTTGTAAGTAGTACATAGCTGAGTTTAGTGTTTTTATTCCATCTGATCATCTCTTTGATTTGGGTTGTTTAGACTCATATATATTTAGTAAAATTATTGGTATGGTTACATTCACATCTACCATCATGCTATTTGTTTTCTGCTTGATCCATCTTTCTTCTCTTTTTCTTTGTTAGATTAATTATTTTTATGATTCCATTGTATTTTTTTTCAGGCTTATTAGCTATAGGATTCTTTAGTGTTTTCTGTAGGATTTGTAGTATACATCTTTAGCTTGTTAAAATCAATGCTCAAATGATATTATACCACTTCGTGCATAATCCAAGACTATTTTTAAACACTATATGACTGTCCTTTGATATAATCGAAGACTCATAACAGCAAACTTGCATTTCTCCCCTCCGGGTCTTTTGCTGCTGCTGCCATCATTTTATATGTACACACGTTATCAGCACTATGCTATGTTATTATTCGTTTTCTTTAAACAGTAAATGATCTGTTGTTATCTAAAGGTTTTATTTTGATAAAATAAAAGTCTGCACAAAGTCTTACATATGTACCCATGTAGTTACCATTTCCGGCGCTCTTCTTTCCTTTGTGTAGATCCACACTTCCATCTGGTATGTCTGCCTGAAGGACTTTTAAAAAATTTATTATGGAGTGGGCTTGCAGGCGATGAATTCTTTGAGCTTTCGTATGTCTGAAAAAGTCTTTAGCCTTTATATTTGAAACATACTTTCACTGCATTTAAAATTCTAGTTAGGCAGACTTTTTTCCTTTTATTATGTTAAAGATGTTACACCACTGTTTCCTAGCTTGCATTATTTTTTGACAACGGATCTACTGTATTTTTATCTTTGTTCCCTTACCTCCTTTTCCTCTGGCGGCTTCTGAGCTTTTTCTTCTCCTCACTGGTTTTGAGCAATTTGACCTTCATCATGTGCTTTGGCATACTTTTCTTCCTTCGTCTTGTGCTAGGGGCTCAATGATTTTGAATTTATGGCTTTATAGTATTTATCACATTAAAAACAATTTCAGCCATTATTTCTTCAACTGTTTTTCCATGTCCTTCTCTTCTTCTCCTTGGGAGAGTCTGATTACATGTTTATTAAGCTGACTGAAGGTACCTCATGGGTCACTGATCCTCTATTTATATATATTGAGTCTTTTTGTCTCATTTTCAAGAGTTTCTACTGCTGTGCTTTCAAGTGCACTATTCTTTCCTTCTGCAATGTTTAGTCTACTATTAAGTCCACCTAGTACATCTTTTGTCTCAGGTATTGTAGTTGTCATCTCTTGAAGTTTCATTTAGATCTTTTATTTTTAAAAAACCTTCCATGTCTCTGCTTACGTTTGCACCTATGTTTATGAGTGAGACTTGCTTTTTGAGGTGGGGGGTAGGGCTCTTTCCTTGGTTTTGGAATCAAGGGCATTCTAGTCACATAAAATGAGTTGAGAAATTTTTCTTTTTCCTTTTTGGACTAGTTGTAAGAGTTCTATTAAACATGTTTAATAGAACCAGTTTAGAACCAATTGGTGTGGGATTTTTTTTATGGAACATTTTAACTGCTGGTTAAATAGTTTAAGAGATCTTTCAAGTTTTTTTTTTTACTTTTTATTGAGTCTATTTTCATGTTTTAATTTCCTAGAATCTGTGATTTCCATGTAACTTTTCATATTTGTTTATATAAAGTTTAAAAGACAATATACTCTTTTATCAGTATAATCACTGCAGTTTCTCTAGCTGTTTCCCTTTGCATTACTAATGCTTTGATTTTTTCTCTCATTTAAACATTTTATTTTTGCAGCATTTTTTCCTATTCTGTTAGACTTTTCTAAAAACTACCATTTGCTTCTGATAACCCTCTCCCCTGCTGTTTCTTCTTTTTTATTATTCCCAATCTCACCCTACTTTTTGTCCTGTCCGTGTCACTTCTGTGTCCTCCTCCTCTTCCTCCTCTCCTTTCCTCTTTGCCACGCCTCTTTTCCTTCTCCCTCCTTTTTCTTTTTTCAACTTTTAGTGACACACTCGGCTCACTGACTCTGAGGCTTGCTTCTGTTCTAATAAACACATTAAAGCTTTCTCTCTAAGGATCTTAAACTAGGTGCCACAATGTTTTAATATTTCATTTTTGTTAATTTTTAATATTTTCTGGTGACCACTCTTATGCCTTCTTTAACCCTTAAGTTATTCAAATGTACCTTTTCAGACACCTGAGCTTTGGGGTTTCTAATGTTCTTTAAATATTAAATTCAAATCTAATTTATTAGATTGTCATATGCATTTCTCCAACCTTTTGAAACTTATGGAGTCTTTATTTCTAGATCAATTTTCGCTCAACTTTCATAACGGTTTTGTCTGCTTGAAAAGAATGGAGTGTGTTCCTCAGCTGCTGTGTTCACTATTGTGCAGTGTCATTTATATCAATTAGATCGAGCTTGTTAATATCTGCCATCCTTACCCTCTCTTTTCTCAGTTACCGAGAGAGGTCTTTTTGTATCAAGGTTATTCTAGCTACATAAAATGAGTTGAGGAATTCTTCCTTTTTCATTTTCTGGAATAATTTGTGGAATAGTCAAGTTCTTTTGTTCTGTGTTTTAAATGTTTGGTAAAACTCACATTAATGAAAATCTCCCATCATAAGGTGGGTTTGTCGATGTCCCTTTTCGGTTGTGTCACATATTTTGAAACCAGATTCTAGGTGCACACACATTTAAAACAGTGCTGTCATGGAGTGACCACACCATCTTCATTACTGCTTTCCCCCTTGAAGTCCTTTACTTTTTTGGGGGGGAGGGGCAGGGATATCTTTTATCCATATTTTGAATTTTAGTTGGCTATATTCTTTTTTAAAAAAAGAATTTAATTTATTTATCTTTAGAGGGGAAGGGAAGGAGGGAAATATCAATGTATGGTTGCCTCTCATGCATCCCCTGCTGGGAACTGGCCTGCAACCCAGGCATGTGCTCTGACTGGGAATCGAACCACGATCCTCTGGTTCGCAGGTCAGTGCTCAATCCACTGAGCTACACCAGCCAGGGCAGTTGTCTATATTCTTATGTCTTAGGTGAATTGGTAAGCAGCATGTCACTGAATTTTAAAAAAATCTAGTCTGACCATATTTCTCTTTTATCTGGGAATTTTAGTCCAATGACTTGTATTGTTGTAAGCGGTAACTTATGCCTTGTCCTACCATCTTACTATATGTGTGTATTTTTCTTACCGTGTATATGTTTATTTTTTTCCTGATTTTCTTGTTCTCTTTTTGACCTACTTAGTTTTTCCCATCTGGCATAATGGCAAAGAGTGTGGCCTCTGGAAATCAAATGTCATTAGTAGCCTAATTTTATAATTCCCAGGCATGTTGCTATATATTTACCACACATGTATAGGTTCAAAACCATGTGGATTGTCTTACGTATTTTTAAATATACAAAACATAATCAATGCATAGTATATTTATTTTCCCTTTGATTACAGACTGAAGTCTATTAGAGCAATTTTAGGTTTGTAGAAACACTGAGCAGAAAGTACGGAGTCACCAGAGAACCCCTTCCCCATTGGCCTGCTGTTAACATTTCCCGTTAGTGAGCCACGTGTATTGTGACTGATGAAGGAATATTGATACATTATTAACCTAACTTCACATTTATGGTTTTGACAAATGTATTATGGCATGTATCCCTCCCAACAGTACCATAAGAAATAGTTTCATTGTCCTAAAAACTTCTCTACTTCACTTAGTCACTCTGTGTATATTCTTCTGAATCTTGATTTTATTGTTGTTGTTCTTCAACATTCTAATTTTGAGGGTATCTTAGTGCATTCAGGCTGCTGTGCTGAAAGACCACAGCCTGGGTGGCTTATAAACAACTAACATTTATTGCTCGCAGCTCTACAAGGTGGAAGTTCCAGATCAGAGAGCCGGCGTGGCTGGGGGAGGGCCATGGTTCACAGACAGGCTTAGCGAGTGCAGTGGGGCCTCTTCTGGAAAGGCTGCCATGCGTCTGTGAGGGTCCTACTCTCCGGACCCAATGCCTCCTGGAGACCTAGCTCCTAATCCTATCACACTGGGTGTTAGGACTTCAACACACAAAGTTTAGGGGGTGCAAACCTACAGACCAGAGCAGAGGGTCCTCTGTGCTCCGATTCTTTCATTTTCACTGTGGACGAGTGTTTCCTCCCATTGGTACGCCTCAAATTAAAACCTGTCCTGCTGTGAATAGGATGTACGTTGTTTCCAGGGCTTTGCTATTACAGGCTTTTCTGCCTCATGTCATCTCTTTGTGAACATATGTGAGTGTGTGTGCAGGGTGTGTACCTTGTAGTAGAATTAGGGGGGTCTTGAAAATTTAAAAATTAATCCTTTGTACCTCAAAATGGGTTCTAGCTACCTCTTTAAACAAGTTTCTGTACGAACAGATATTCCAAGTTAATATAATTTTTACATTTTGTTCCCCTAATGTGCAACATTCTCTTACTTCTGAGTTTAATCATAAACCTAACTATTTCCTCTCTGTTCTCCCCATCCTGACCTCTGATCAGTTCTCCTCGATGATTCAAGTTTGCCTTTACGTTTCAGTCTAGAAGTCACTTCTGTAAGAGACTTTGGATGGGAGCTCACATCTGGATAAGCACCACTCCCTGGTTCTCTTGCAAAGGCCTTTGGGTTGGCTGTTTTACCATTGCCCGTGGCTAAATTCCCCAACAACAGAGAGCACACCAGAGTCCTCGTCCCCCCTCCATCCACCACCGGTGTCCCCTGTACTCAGCACACTGCCTGACACGTCGCATTGTGTGAATGACTGAATGTAGGGTACCAATACTAAGTCAGCAATGACGGGAACTGTCACCTTACCCACCAGTAATGGACCTGGCCATCACAGGCTCTACTGTTACATAAAAGGAGAATAGACTTCAAGTGTACAGGACCAATGGTAAGAACTCGGCACTCAGTCGTGCACATCGAGGACAAGGAGTGTCAGTCATGGCCAGGAGAAATGTTCACAAGGCGATGTTTTCCACTCAGACACTGTGAGCTAGAGTGTGCCTCTGTTGACCAGCCGAGAGAGAGATCTTCAGATAATGAACCGTGAAATCCTGCTATGCGGCAGCACCGTGCAATAATTTTTCATTTGCCACCAGTCAGCTTCAGGGATCAAGGGCAGCAAAACACATAACCCGCTCATGCATGTTATTTTAAAGGCGTATTTTAAAGTTATAAATATGGTACATTGAGTTAATGAGGTATTTTCTTTGGGCGACAAATATTTACATTCCACACAGGCCTCTTGATGTTGAGAGCGTAACCGCTTGGTTTTCCTCATTTTCTCAGGAGGCTGGGATGCAGATGGAAAAGGCCCCAGTGTCTGGGACACAGTCAGCCATCAGGGAGGAGAGAGAGTTTTCAAGAACCAGACTGGCGATGTAGCTCGTGGCAGCTCCACTCTGTGGGAGGAAGGTTTGAAATGTATCAAACAGCTTGGACTGACTCATTACCGCGTCTCTCTTTCCTGGTCACGTCTGTTACCTGATGGGACGACAGGTTTCATCAACCAGAAAGGCAAGTGTTTCTTAAAAATAGAAGGTTGCAGCTCTAATTCAAGGTTATTGCAGCAGCTTGGCATAATTAATCCAGTGTGCTCTTCTGCAGTGAGGCTTTGAAAGTGCAAGTGTTTTTGGAGTGATTCGGGGATATACTGTTTGAAATGGGCTTGCATTCGCTTTCTCGGTAATATTCTTTTTTCCCTTAACTGCGGATCTCTGTTGGGAGGGAGGAAATAGATTGGCAGGAAGAGGGTTGGAATAGATGTTTTATGTATGCTATTGTTTGAGTGTTAACCCGAAGGTGAATTTTCAAAAGTTGTGTATAAATTATCCTCAGTTATGTTACACTGGGATGAGATACAAAAAGCCCTGGAGAACCTGAGGTGACTGCAAGCATCTCAATAGGAGCTGAATTAATGGCACTAATTGATTAGCACCAGGGAATCTGCAGTCCACTTACTTGGGGTTAAGTGACAGCGGTATCACTTCTTATCTATGTCAGCATCTCTTGGTGCCTCAGTTTCCCTACAAGTACAAAGGGATACTATAATAGTCCCTATTTTAGAGAGTTGTTGGAGGATTAAATAAAATAATCTTTGTGGTCTTTACATTTGCTGGTATATCATAAAACCATTCAATAAGTGTTAGCTATTATTTGTACTATGCCTTATGATTCAAAAGATTACACCCAATTTGAAAGACTGTTATTGATGAGGTGTTTCGCATGCATTTTCTAAAAGGTAGAATTATCACATTTTACAGAGGTGCATGTCCAAATCCACATATTTTGTAAATGGTGGGTCGGGAATTGAATCTGAGGTCTGGCTGCCTGTTCCACACAACGAGGTTGGCCAGTGATGAGCTGAGGTGCACCATGTTTGGCCTGCTACCTATTCCTGTCAGTAAAGTTGTGTGGCAACAGAGCCATGCCCAGTCATTGCGCGTTGTCTGTGGCTGTTTTCCCACTACCGTGACAGAATTATCTGGCTAGGGCTGAGACCTACAGGCTACAGAACCCAAAATATTTACGAGCTGGTTCTTTACAGGGAAGTTTTGTGACCCCTGTACTACAACATAATGGCTTCTTAATAAAGAACCTTTATGGCTACTTTGTCTTGGCAAAGATCTTATGCTATTCCCAGGGGTGGGACTAAGTGAGACAAGGGAGGTGCCTGAGTCACTCATTCACTCCCAGGGGCTCAGAAGTGTGAGACGGGCCCTTGCAGGAACCCGAGGGTAGGCGCCTGCTTGCCTCAGTTCACACCCAGCCCGAAGAGCCTTCACGAATACTAAGGGCTTCTTTCTGAGTAAGTGACCTGACTTCATACATATTCAGAACAGCATAAGATAACCAGTTCTAGACAGACACGTGTACTTCCAATGCTCATTTAATGTCAGGTGGGATCTCTACCTTGTGACGTGGAACCACGACTCACAGACTCACCCTTTGCCTCCACCTGATGGGAACAACACAAGGTTAGCAGGTTCATTGCTGGATTCTAGAGACCTTAGCCCCATGACTGGCTGCTGCTGGTCGAATGTCTACCTTTTTGACATTGCTGGCCAGTTTTATTGATTGTGAACAGAGGTTAATTTGCTGTTCAGTTTTAAAATAAACTCATACTTTTCTACCTTCCTGTCCCATCACCTGCACCCTCTCTCCCCTC
>PVKM010006062.1:0-45539 GCA_004027735.1 Carollia perspicillata | reverse complement strand
GGGCCAATGTGTGGCCAGGACTGGGGAGCACTGGCCTACGTCTCTGTATTTGTTCCTGCTGCACCTGTTTTATTTTCCTGCAGCTCCAGGGGAGGGCTGAGGATCAGCTGCGTTTCTAAGTGCAGGATCTCAGCCCCACCCCCAGACTCGGATCTGCGTTTGGACAAGACCCCATGGTGGTTCCTCTGTTCATTCAGGTCTAAGCAGCCCAGGTAGTTATCTAACTGGGCAGGGTCCTTGCTGAGAGGTGGGCTGTGGGTACGCAGAGCTAGAAGGGAGGAGGGGATGCATGCTGGAAGAGGGCCTGGAAACAATCTTCATTCATTTCGGAACTTTTGCTTAGTGGTCAAAGCATTCAGATTAGACAAGCAAGACCAGATTAGAGCTAGGAACAGCAAAACCCAAATGAAATAAAGCTAGATTTATGACTTTAATTAAATATTTTTTTTACATCCTCTATCTTTAGATGAAAGGAGGTGGCAAATGCCTCAGTCTTTTCAAGCATATGTCTTGGCCTGTGGAAACTAAATTTCTGCTTCCCACACACCCAGGGTCGTAGCAACGGCACACGCCCAAGGGAGGTAGCTATAGAGTGTGCACAATTTCAGACATGAAAATGTGCCATCTATGAAAATGGACACTTATTCAATGGTTGAAATTTAAATTCAGTGCTCACTGTTGCTTTGTAAGCTCAGGCAAGACCATAAAGAGGAGACAGGTGGGTGATTGATCTGCCCAGCCCTGAAAAGGTTAGATGCAGGGTCCCATGTGGGGGCTAGTCAAAGTTAGGGAGCTTCAGTTATGGACCCTCATGCAGCCTTGCTATGAACTTCAGTGGGGAATGCTGGGCAGGGGGAAGGCAGGGATGGAGAGCACTCGTGAAAACCACCAGCAACCAGATGGTAAGCGTGTGCAACACCAGAGGAGAGAACAGGGAAAACCCCGCCAGGAGTTGAAAGGGACACTTTGTGGAATGCTGGGAAGAGAAATAGAGTCGCTATTGGCAGAAAGTACAGAACAAGTGGAAGGACTGGGGAACAACAGATAGACACAGGGAAGAAGAAAGAAGAAGAGGAGAAAAAAGTAAACGAGGAGAAGAGAGAAGAGAAAACGGGGAGTCCCAGCAGGAGAGGTTGCAGTGCCGGCGGGGAGGACGTGCAGAGAGGGAAGCAAAACCAGCCCAAGAGGAGATGGGGCCAGGGAGACAGAGGGATGCGCCCCTGAGCCTTGTTCTTGCTCTGAAGGGGCCAACAGGCTCCAAGCGGTCAGACTTCTGGTGGGCTTCCCTTTCTCCTCCCCTCCTCCAGGAATCCCGTGAAGGAGGGAGCCACAATCTTCTCTGCGAAGGGGAACTGGGATGCCTCTTTTTCATTGCCCTGTAGCTCCTGCGTATCATCTGGACTTAGAAATAGACAGCCCCTGGACCAGCCACCGAGAAGGAAAACCAGAGTAACCCTGACGTGGAGATGAGCACTTAACAATTCCAGCTCTACCCCACCCTTTCTCCTCCTTCAACCAAAGCCAGACTTTCAAGATGAATTTTCTTCAGATCCCAAGAAGCCTCCTGGGGTTGCATCAGTTGAGTATTAAGGAATGTATTCATTTTGGAAGTGGCTGAAGGCAGTTGCCAACATGCTTGTCCTCTGACCCCTGTGGCTGGACTGAGGTAATGGGAGAGACAAGCTGGCTATATTTATACAACCAAGACTCTGAAGAAATGGAATTTGTCTGGACATCCTGGAAAATAAACTAAGCTTGTTGTGAAATCTCTGAAGATGTGTTTTCTCGAGAGCATCTGAAAGGAGGGTGAGCTGATGAGCAAACCCCACTGCCACGGTCACATTGGGTGGGACACAAAAGCCTGGACTTCAGAATCCAGCCACATACCAGCTCTGCCATTTCCCACAGCACAGATGCACAGCCGGCACAGACGCCCCCTCCTCTGGGGAGCGGGATGGTGATCACCACCTCCTAAGGCTGCATGCAGGGGCCTAGTGCTCTGCTGGGCATGGAGTGGATGTTGACAACTGTTTATTTCTGCCTCAGTTCTCCCGTCTGTTCTGGGCTTGTCCACGAGCTCTAAAGGCTCCAACTACCAGGGATTTATGTAGATATTTAAAAATGGCAGTCTTCCTAAAACACCAGCATCTCCACCGCCATAGCAAATCCTGTACTGGATATTGTTTGTTCATTCAAATGTTTTGGCTGAGCACCTACTATATGCCAGTCACTGGAGATTCAGCAGTGAGTAAGAAAAAGCTTTCTAGTCCAGATGGAAACCAGAAGGTAAACTGTAAGTGCCGAGGATGGAGCTGCCCTGGTCCCATCTGTGTGGGACAGGAGTGTGGAATGGAGGCAGAAATGAGGGGAGGACCCTGTGACTGAAGGGCACCTCTAGTATTTACTGGGTGAAGGCCCGGAAGGCTAAGTATCCTGCAACATGCAGGGCAAGCCTAAACGACAAAAGACTGTCCCACTCAAAATGCTCCGAGAGAAACCCTGGTAGACCAAGGGTGAAAAGTCACGAAAACCAAAAACTTGCCTCTTGGTAGAAAGATTTTTCATATCATCATTTTCCTAAGATCAACCGTTAACAGATCTTTGACTTGGGTGTTAAAGGGTGCTGTGTCCTGTTTCTTTCTGTTTTTCAGATTCTCTGGGTGCCCCCCCTCTTCTTCTGGGGCTTTTCCGTCCACATATCAATTTTGCTGCCGGGTTTTTTTTTTTTTTTTCGGTAACGTTCCTAATTTCTTCAGACATAAGACTGACGCACCAACTGTGAACTAAGAAGTCGGATTTGATCAGGATCTAGGAGTGCATCCTGATTAGCGATTTGCCTCTGCAAAGAGGGTCAGCTCTGGTTAGGGGTGTAGACAGAGGCCACAGATTCAGGAGAAGACAGATGGTTATTTGGGTGCCGGAGCCCGCTGTCTTTGGCCGCACGAAGTCTATACTCTCACCACTAGGACAAGTAGCAGGTGAAGCACACCTCTGCAAACTAATGGCCCATCTGTAACGTCTTCGAGGGCTTCTGAGTTTTAAACAGTTTGGGGCATAAGCATTAAAATGAGATGACAATATATTCCACCAAATAATATTCTTTTTATTTTAAGTCCGTCACCATCATATTTATAAAACTGCATATTCAACTGTGCATATTCATGGTGAAAACTTCAACTACTAAAGCGTGTGGGAGAGAGCAGAAACCTACTGCCATTTCCAATGCAGAAATGGCCGCCGTAAACATTGGGGTACTGCCCTTCCAGACTTCTCTCTGCTTGAATTCACAAGCAGCAGGAGGAATGGACAGGCAAAAAGAATTTTCTAGAAACAGGATCATGCCTTATAAACTATATTTTAAAATTAGTATTATATTCAGTTTTATGTGACCTTAAAAAAAGAGAAATGAATTCAAGTGAAACGAAAGAAGCTGCTAAAATTCAGATGAATGTTTATTCATCATGGAAAGTATTTTTAGTTTTTATAACCTTTTAAGGTTAAGAAAACAGAAAAAGTATTTGGAAAAAAATTGAGAACATAGTATCTTTCAGAAAAATTCCAGGTTTCCTATTTAGGTAGTATTGATTGCCTTCTCACTAGGAAAAATAAGAAAATTGTTTTTCTTATACTTTAATCAATTTTTAGGAAATATTTTATTTATTTATTTTTAGAGAGAGGGGAAGGGAGGGAGAAAGAGTGGGAGAGAAACATCAGTGTTTGGTTGCCTCTTGCTTGTCCCCTACTGGGGACCTGGCCTAAAATCCAGGCATGTTCCCTGACTGGGAATCAAACCAGTGACCCTTTGGTTCACAGGCTGGCACTCAATCCACTGAGCCACACCAGCCAGGGCTACTTTAATTGATTTTTAATAATTTTATTACTACTGTTGTTTTTGCTTTGTTAAGGTTTATACAACTTCATTCTATTGTTTCATTATAATTCACGGTTGTCATATATTTTTTATCTCTACTGAGAGAAGAATATTTATATGTAGAGTATATATTTATATGTTTATATGATATATATATATACACACACACACACACATATTCATATATATGAGAATTCAGTGACCATCAGTACTTTTTAATTATTGCTTACACATTTCTAAGTTCTATATTGTATTTTGTTTTGTGGATGATATTTGATCACACACACACACATACCCATAATTCCTGTACATATATATTTAAAAGAAAGGGCCCGTAAATGCTCTATCCCTTGAATTGCTCCATATTTGAGAATGTCTACATACTGCTTAAAGGACAAATTTATTCATTCTTCACATCCTGAGTGTCTAATAAATATACTGCAGAGCTAAAATGTCGACAAAGACTAATTCATCTCTAAGGATATGTACTGAGACGTTCAAAATCTCTCCCAAATCACAATTACAGTCACTGGCAGAGCTAATATATGAGTCTGGTAATAGAAGTGACAGCCAGCCTCCAAGGCAGTGCTCACAGATCCTTCTTGCGTCCTGGTACTCACAGAGCTGACCCGGGTAACCGGTAAGTCACTGTACAAATGATGGCGCGGTTTCTGAGGCTAGGCCATCAAAGGCATTGCCACTTTAGCCTTGTACTCTTGAGTCCCTCGCTTTGGCAGAAACAGCTGCCATGCCATGATGACATTCAGCAGCCTTAGGAGTTCCTCCTGGGGAGGAACGGAAACCTCTTGCCAGTAACCAGTGTCAGTTCTCAGCTGTGTGTGAGTGGGCCACTGTGAGAATTGGAGCCTGCAGCCGCAGGCCAAATGACAGAAACCTTGGCTGACATCTTGAGTGTTATCTCAGAGACCCTAAGCCAGAGTGGCCCAGCTATGTTGCTCCTGGATTTCTGGCCAAAGGCGTTGTTTATTGTTATTTTAAGCTGCTAGATTTTGGGCAATTTTTGCATATCAATTGGTTAGTAATATGTTAGCCATTAATACCCTTTCAAAGATCTGATTAGTCAGTCTCCGAGCAAGAACCTAGAAAGGCATATATTTTACATATTCTTTCTTTTTCTTTTTTTAATCCTCACTTGAGGACAGTTTTTTTTTCATTGCCTTTTTTTTAGAGAGAGAGAGGAAAGGAGAGAAAAAAACACTGATTTGTTGCTCCCCGTCAGCACCCCAATGGGAAATCAAACCCACAACCCAGGAAAGTGTTCTGACCAGGGATTGAACCTGCAACACTTCAGCTATAGGGTGATGTGCCAACCAACTGAGCCATACCAGCTAGGGCAGAAATGCTGCTATGGAGGAAAAGATTTTTTTAAGGAAAAAAATAAACTAATATTTATTGAACACCTACTCTGCAGTAGGTACGGTCACCCATGTTTTATTTCATTTTCATAGCAACCAGGTAGAATAGTATAGAGGGCACTTGCTTACCAATTTGGAGGTAGTTTCTTGCCAAAATTGTATTACAGGCATGTAAGAAAGATCTGTTGGCTTCACACTTTTGCAGGAAATTAGTTTCCCATTGGTTGAGCTTCATGGGGCAGAAATGTCTCTTTGTGTAAAAAAATTGAGGATAGTTTTGAAATACAAGCCATTAATTCAGGAACTTAGGCCTTTGGCTCACTCTGTGGGGACATACCTGAGAAATACTAACCAACGTCGCCTTCAAGTAGGTTTAACGTGGAGACAACACTTAAAAGCGGGAACAGAATTAGAAAACAAAGTAAGGAAGTACTGAAAGTTCAAGTGCTTCATCATTCAATTATTTAGCTGTCCTTAGCAAGGACGTCTCATTTGCAAGCATCGTAGCCTGATGGATATGAAATTTATGATCCTTGTGCTCCAGGAACTGAGGGGTGGTTAGACACAAAAACGAAGCAGGATGGATTCTTTGGAGAATTCCTATAGCTTTGAACCTGTAGTTTGGCTTACCTAATCCTTCTTCTAGGGTATGTTATTATACCCAAGAGTCTGAAAAGTTAAAAGTCAAGTTTCTCAGCATCCCTTGCAGCTAAGATTTTAGAAGAAAATCAGGCTTTGTTAATTAGAGGCATTTAGGCAAAATTTAGAGGTGGAAGTGAAGCAGAAGTCCTGTTCTTTCAGCTGTTTTCTCTTGAAAGTAAGGTCATGAATGCATGCCGTTTTTTTGTCACTCAGTGCTCAGCCACCAGCTCTGCGGGGCTGGAGAGGCAGTAGCTGTACTGATGATTCTGGCTTCCTGATTCTGGAATCCAGTGGTGGGTTCTGGAACTCAGTAGTGTCAGTGGTGGTCTCAGAGGCAGTAACTCCCATGGCAGATCCGTTCTGTAGTGTTCCAGGAGCCGTTTCGACCCCAACCTAGAGACCTCCCTCCTACAAGTCTGCCAATTTTATATGCCCTTTAATCCCTGTATTAAATCTCTTCCTGCTCAAAATGCCTGGAGTGGTTTCTGTTTCGTGCACTGGACCCTGAGTGATAGATACTATAAGAAATGGGGCAGGGAAAGAGAAAGAAGGGGTAATTAGAAAGAAGTTTGGGGAGAAGGTAACTTTTTAGCACAAAGAAAGAAGGACTTCAAACAGTCCAGAAGGCTAGATGAGCACTCCGTGTGGGAGTGATTACAATAGCTTGTTTCTCTTTCCCCAGGTTGGTACCTCCCTATCAACGTCCACCCTTCAGCAGGATGGATTATGGTTTTCATTAAAGCCTGGACTGGAATGAATAGTTACTTGGAGTATCTGTTTGTTGTCACTGGGAAGTGTGTTATTTCAATATGGGATTCAGTACCCAGAAAACAGATTGTCATGGAACCCCGCATGGATCCTGTAAAGATAAATACATCTGGAGAAGGCAGTGCTTTTCCTTTCCTGTTGCCTCCCTTCATCACCCAGCTGGAAACTACAGGCTGCTGTCTGGGCTCAGCTCCTGATCACCTATCTCCCTGGGGGAGCATAAAACAGAGGGACCAGGTGTTCTCTGACATGGCAAATCAGAAGAAAAATCACTATATTGGGAGTGAGGAGACTTGGGATCTAAATTTAGCTGTGCTGCCTACCAGCTGTTTAACCTTGGCCAAGTTTATTTAATAACCCAAATTTTACTATTTTGTGAATTTGACCACTTCTGTCCATTTTAAAGGCTGCAACCTTAACTCGGACCATTATAATTCCTCCTGTTATAACTTCTGCTCTCTGGGCATGCTCCAGAATCTATTCTTCTTAGGGCATCTGGAATAATCTTGCAAGAATGCAAATCAGATCACGTCATTTTCTTTGAGACCCTTTAATGCTTCCCAGTAGCCCTAGGATGTCAAGACTTATGGGTAGCACGATAAGTCCGATTTGGTGTCAGTGGGCTTCTCCACCTTCCTCTCCAGTAAAGTCTGTATCTGAAGGTGAACTAGAACCAGAGGTTCCCAAAGTGGGGCATGCATCCTGAGGGGTGTGTAAGACAGTTTAGTGGAGTGTGGGTTGAAAATATTAGAACTTCTATGTATATTTTCCTCTAAAAAATAAGGAGATTAAGCTTTACTGTCATCTAACATAAGGTGTCCTTGTTCTGCTCATCTTTCAAGTTGTCACATGTCATATGTGGGCTTTGTGTACCATGTGTGAAGGTCAGAATCACAAGGTTAAGAGGCTGGTGACTGTCTGTGTAGGCTCTGGATGCTAGACTTCCTGGATAAGAGCTTTTTATGAGTGATTATTATTGTTATTATTACTGTTAGTTATTATTATCATCACTCTGACAAAGAGTAGAGCTCCTGTGGTACAAAAAGAACTACACAAAACTGACAAGTGGATTAATATAATTCCTGCAAAAAGTTTCAGATGATAAAGAACAATTTACTAATATAAGCCCAAATGAAACCCGAGAAAGTGGTGGGGCTATTGCTTCCTCAGTTCTAATTATAAAGTCATCGCCATCATGTTAGGAAGTAAAGGCAATGATGACCTATTAGCCATGATGAAAATTAAGCCCCCCAAAAAGTCAAAATTGTGAAGTCTACTTTTAAAAAGATTTACATTCATTGCTATTAAAGATGAGCTATACCTGGTGTGTATTGTGCTTTGACATATTAGCTGTTGGAAGTACATGGGTATAATTTATAATTAATCAAATATCTTGGGGGTGACTGCTCAAAAATGTCTTCTGGTAGAATGGCACGATAAAGAAATTTGGAGACATTGAGCTAGGCACAGACTTGGTTTAAACTGTGTAACGACCTGCCCTAGACCCAATATATGTTCTTGGGCCTAACGCAAGAAGGCAAATTTCTTGGTCCTTGATACCTCTACTGCCATTTATAGAGCCGAACTATGACTCTGCAGTATACTCTCGGTGGGCTTTAAAGAAGTAGTTTTTAAAATTTATAGTATGTTTCCTGCAAAATTATTTGATTTGGATATTGTCCTCCTACATTTACTCAAAATAAAAGAAAAAAGGAAAATGTTTTGTACTATACAAAAATCATGTCATCGATAGGATGGGTTATGGTGACCTGCACCCCTATGATGGTGAATTTCTCTTGACTTTAGGACCAGTTGGGTCACACACAAGTTCCATCACTTAGAATTTAGCAAGCAATGCCCTTTGTGTACCTCAGTCATTCCTGAAGTGATTTGTTTACCCCAGCCATCGGAACACAGTCAACAAATGGCAGGGATTGACAAAGGGCACTGTATAGGCAACAGAGAGAAATTGGAAAAGTGAATTGTATGTGGTGAGTGACTAGCCATAAGTAATCAGCTTATTCCTGTTGCAGAAGTGTCTGTGACCAGGAGAAAATTGGCCAGTGGAAAATTTGAAGTAGACGAAAGTGGGACACATAATTCTGTATGAATGCATTCAAGAATAAATATACTCTAAATCTCTAAGCACTGTGGCTCTTCACAACACCTGGTTTTGTTAAACCCACGTCTGCTGACACTTGGACACTCTCCAGTTACCTGGCATCTGAAATTATGCCATTACTGATTCACTCCTTGGAACTAATCACAGACTTCTTCCTGTATTCTCTTTTGAAAAGCAAGCACCCCTGGAAAGAGTTAGCACTTCGAGTCAAAAATCCCTTAATGTGACTTGGTTTATTAAATGGTTCTGCCTTAGGGGGAGAGCTCTGGGACCCTATTAGGGCTGTGGGCATCCTGGAAGGGGGTGCACGAGAAGGTGGCTTGCTGCTGAGACTTGGGGAAAGAGTAAAGGCAGAGGCGAGTGCCAAAGGCTAACTTTAATGGTTTTAGTTTTAACAAAGGAAAAGGCTGGTCTGCACTCTTTTGTATGGGTCTAAAATAGACTGTGTAAACCACTGAATTTGTCATGATCTTCGGGACTTAGGAATAAATCACATTTTTCAGAATTAATTCAGTATAATGCAACATTCAAGGGACCCCAATGAGGACAGTCAACCCTCAGTGTTCAGTGACCCTGATATTGGCTTTTTGATTGTTGATGGGCAATCTGGGATACAAAGTACAGCACTGTTTGGGCAGTCCCACCCATTTTCTTATATCAGTTATGGACAAACAAGACAGGAAGGTGCATTTCTAGGGAAAAAATGGTCTTCAGCACACAAAGTTGTTTTGATTAGGTATTACCTGTCATATATTTTGCAAGATCCCATTTCTTATTGTTATTGTGGATGATTGAGCGGTGGCCATTCTGATGAAACCTGTTGGATGATTTCATTTGTGATATTCACCTGCCTGCTTGTTCAGCAAGCCGACACATCTATTCAGTAGCTCCCCACCCACATAGAACTGATGGATTTAGTAGATCCAGGGAAAAAAATCAAAGTCATTTGACAAAAATGTACTTTTTTGATAGAAGTTATTCATCAATTTCTAACTAAATTGTAGGTTACTTTTGTCTTGAGCTTTTGTTTTTGTTTTCGGAAATAACAAGTTTAGTTAACTAAAAAGACAAGGCGTCTAGTCAACGTGGCTGGTTATGCTGACAGATATTTGATGTGAGATCAATTGCCTAAACTGACGGGACCTTGAATGAGTTCAGTCACAATGTTTGAATCCATCAGTGGGGAGTGTCAAACAATTTTTGCTCCAGAAAAAGCACTTAAGTATCTGCATTTTACAGTAAGGAAGTGCAAGGTTTTTGGCCTTATGAAACAAAAAGCTGGTCCAAAAGAAGACTTCTTTGGAAGAGTCTGAGTAACTTTATGTCTTCTGATCTCTTGCAAGAACCCGAGTTTCTCAAGGAAAGACCGCCCTTGTTTCTGCCGTGTGGCTGCAGAGCATTTACATTACAAAGAGTGGACACTGTCCTCTTCAGACACTTGGAGACAAGGTCAGTTGCTTCGAGAGGGGTGGGGAAAAGCCAAAAAAGGGAGGAGATGGCTCTTCCACTTGTCTTCTATATGTTAGGTGACTCTGGTGCTTCCAAATAAATGTAACTTTATGACCTAATATTTTTAATTTTCTTTACAGTCCCTCCATGTGGCAGGATGGGCTAAAGCTTGGAGAAGCTGAGTGAGTTGTCCGAGGTCACACGGCCAGGTGGTGGCATAGTCAGCAGGATGGGGCAGGTTTAGGTGTGCACTCTCTTCTGCCTTTTTTCACCAGACCACGTGGTGTTGTATTAACCACTCTGGGGGAGGCAGTCAGGTTTGGGGGGACGGGGAACACAGAGAAGTGATAAAGGAGGAGGCCCTGTGTCCAGAGGACTGAGTCTGAGTCTTAGTGTTCCCCAGCCCCCACTTCCCAGCATCATGACCTTGGGCAAATTACAGAGCCTGTGTTCTCCCATCTACACAATGAGAGTGGTAGTAATATCTACCCAGGACCAGTGTCATGGGCAAACAGCCAGTGCAATTGCATATGACCTGTCCTTACAAGGGCCCCAGGCTTGGGGTTTGATGCTCTACTATTGAAATTCTTAATAATTCAAGGATCTTCAATTATTCAGTGAAGTCTGATAGGACAATGGATCACTAGTGGGGAAGGCTTGGATCCTTGGCTCACAGTCAGTTCTCCCTCCCACTGCCTCTCCTTGCTCTCGACCACCTAGTTCCTCTTTTCCCTCCCTGCCCTCACCTGGGCACTGCTGCTACCCTCTGTGCACAGTTGGGCCTGGCTGCCTGTGCACAGGTGTGCGGAGAATCTAAGTTGAACGATACACCCTTCAGCATGTTGGTCCATTCCAGATACCGAGCACATCCTGGCTCAGAGGTGGCAATCCCTTGGGGGTTGCCCCCTCACAGCGGGTTCGGGCAGAGGGCCTGCGGGAAGGCGCGATGCCTGGCTCTATTCCTGCACTCTGGTTGGGCCATGGGGTATCAGTCTGATGCCTAGTGGGAGAAAAACCTGGCAGCCAGTGGGCCTTTTGTGAGTTCACTCAGTGGCAAGGTAGGGACCCGGGGTGCCTATGAGGGTCTCATACACTCACCTGGTGGGTATCTTGGTACCCCAGGAAGGGAAACATTACACAGCAGATAAAAACACCATGACAGGTAGAGAGAAACAGAGATAGAGAGAGACAGAGAGAGGGAAACCACCCAAGGAAGAATTAAAAAGTCTTATCATGTAGTACTTTTAACTGCACTCTCCCTCTGCTTTTTGAACAAGGACACCCATTTTCATTTTGCATTGGGTCCTACAAATTCTGTAGTGGGCCCTGACTCTACCTTAGGGCTGTGGTGAGGATCGGATGAGAAAGCATCTCATTCTGAAAGCGCTCAGAAGAGGGCCCTGTGTCAGGCAGTGCTCAGTACACTCGTGTCCATTTGGGCTCCGTTCCTTTGGAGAGGGTAGGCCATAGTCAGGCCCCATGGGGGTGCTTTCCTTAGTGCATGAAGCCCATAATGAAACAGAGAATGATCTGCTCTCTCTCCCTAACTCCTGACATGCTTCTTTAATTCGGGCCAGGTATGGAGTGGTAATTAATTTTGCAATAGTCAGAGCAGGTCAGGACCAGGGCTGTGGCAGGCATCTCGCTGAACCCAACTGGGAGGGAACAGGGTGATGTCATGTGGTCGTATCTACTGCGATTCAGCTCATTTCCAGCATGATAATGAATTCACGAATGAGCTTTTGAAATGAACTCTCTATCAGGAGGGAGGCAGTAATTGTGCTGGTTATTAGCGAGGACTCCTGGATGCGGGTTAGGGGTGTGAGCAACAGAATTAAATGAATTTCCTTTGAAAGTTCTGCTGTGCAAAGTAAGAGATATAAATGCTACATTACGCATTTAAAATACCTCCAGGGTTTGGATTATAGACTTGTTTATATTTATATATTTATTTGAGTGTTTATGGCTTTCTCTCTGTCATTTCCACGTCGGTATCTCTACACTCATTACGGTTTTATGGCTGCTTTTTGGAAATCAGTGGCTGCACACACCAGCACATGATTTGATGAGTGAAGGAGATCCAGGAAAGAAAAACAAATGGAATATTGTAGTGGGGGAAAGAGCCTTCCCTTGGGGTAACAGAGTCAGAAACGAGTCTCGAGGTCCGCATGCGTTAGTTAGAATCGTGGGGAGTGATCCACAGAAGGCAGTTGAGAGCTAGCTCTGTCCTGCCCCTTCTGGGAAGAGGAGGAGGCAGAGGTCTCGAGAGGAGAAAAGGCTGACTGCAGGTCTCATAGCTGTCGTCCAGAAGTCAAGACGAGGGCCCAGCTCCCCTGACGGCCATTGGTCCTCCAGACCCACCTTCTTTTTTTCCCTATATATGCAGGTGACGTTCAGCTGGGCCCAGTGGGCAAAATGCCTAGAGCCCACGATGCTTTAAAGGCCCACAAAGATGCTTGAATTTACTTTAAAATCAGAAGAAAAAATTGCATATAATCCAGCTTGCATTAGATTCATTTTGATACCAATGCAGTCATAAAATACAAGTTTTAATATTTTTTTATGGAGAAAGGGACCTGTGAAAGCCAAGTGCCAGGGCCCACACATGTCATACTGTGGCTCAAGAGAGCTTTGGGAGAAACATGAGGGGAGCAGCCCGCTGAGCCACCCCTACCCCACAAAGGTGCTGAGGCTCCACTCCCTCCCCACCCCACTGGCTTTTAAGCCGCAGTGTCTCAAAGGTCTTTTTGTCGCTCTCTCTCCAGAGAGATCATTTTAAACAGGGGTGATGGGGTTCTGAGTAGTATCTTGTGATGAGTAAAGAGTGACAGAGGTCACCTACGTGGGTAAATCCACACTGAAGGGTAAACACCTGTGGACTCAGTGTCGATCAGAAGGTGCTTGTTCTGGGCCTCAGGGTCTCCACAGCGTTTGTGAGTCAAGGGTGCTGCATAAGTGTATGGGTGACCCATTGACAGAGGGTTCCGTTAGTAAAAGGAAAGATGTGTCGGGTACCTCTGGGTGGGTGTGCATCGATCGGCCTGTGCCTCTCCAAACCTGATCAGCCACCGAGGCTCCCCCATCTCAGTAGAAGAGACTGTCACTCACACTGCTCTACACTGGATGTTTGTGTCCCCACCCTCCAAATTCACATGCTGAAACCCGACCTTCCTATGTGATGGTATCAGGAGGTGGAACCTGTGGCAGGTGAATAGGTCATGAGCTTGGAGCCTTTGCGATGGGATCAGTGCTTTTACACAAGAGACCCCAGAAAGCTCCGGCGCTCCTTCTGCCACACGAGGACACAGTGTCGAGATGGGCGTCTGTGAACCAGGAAGTGGGCTCTCACCAGACACTGAGCCTGAAGGCACACTGATCTTGGACTTCAAGCCTCCAAAACTGTGAGAAATAAATGTTTGTTTTTTATGAGCCACTCCGTCAATGGTATTTTGTTATAGTGTCTCAAACAGGCTAAAGACACTAACCTGATACTCAGGCCCCTCTCTCTCTCACACTCACCACACCCAACACATGACCAATTCCTGTTAGCTCCACCTCTAAATTACATCTGGATTGGCCTTTCTCATCACCCTTCACTGCTACGTGGCCGAGCCGAAGGCACCATCGTCCTGGGTTGTGTGAGTAAGACCCGTCTCTCCATTGCCTACTGTGCTTGCCTTCAGTTCAGCCTGAGCAGCCTGAGTGGTTCTATGAGTAACTAGTACGAGTCCCTCCCCTGCTCAGGACCCCTCCAGTGACTGCCCAGCTCACTGAAAGTCGAAGTCCTTCTGCCATCCAGTTGGCCTCCACAGTCTGGCCTCCGGCTACTTCTTTGATGCAATCTCCTCTCCCTGGATTTCCTCCCCTGCCTCAAGCATGCCAAACCCACTCCTGCCCCAGGGCCTTTGCACGTGTCATTCCCTTCTTCTTAGAACACCCTGCCCCAGCTAGTCAAGGCTCCTTCTCAGCAAGGGATTCTTCAGCCACCTCTCTACTATAGCACCCACACCCTGACTTTTCTCAGCACAGCCACCAATGCCTGACACTCCAACACACCCCATTTGTTTTCTCGGGGCAGGGACCACGCCATACTCACTGCCACATCTCTAGCTGTATAACAAATCACGTGTTCAAATGATATTTGTTGCATAAATGGATAAAAGGCTGGGACTGTAAAGTAATTTATTCTTTAAAAATGTCTGAACATCTGCCTGTATGGGCAGGTTTTATTTTTATCTCAGATTTGGATCCTCAAATGCTGTTGATCCCTCCTTGTCTCACAGGGGCTTCTGCCTAGTTCCCTTCCTCATCTCCTCTCAAGTGCTTTCCAGATATAGCTGGGGGGCTGCTCTCCCGGCCTGTCCTCCTCTTGCCAATGGAGGGTACTTCCGAGATACAACCCGAGCCCGTCCCTCCCCTGCAGGGAACCCTGCAGAGTCTCCCTGCAGCCTTCGAGGTGGAAGGCGCTGCTCAGATCGGCGTCCAGCCTCCCTCCCACCCGCCTGCCTCACCCTCGTGGCTGCAGCCACCTGTGCCTTGTCAGTTTCTGAAACGGGTCCCACTGTCTCAGGCCGTAACTTCTGCATACCGTAAATTATCGTGACACCATTGTTGCTCAAAAACAGTTGACAGGGAAGGAAGGGGGAGAAGCAAAGAAGGCACTTCTCACCCCCAATAAATTTCAGATGTAACCACGGGAAGAGAAAGAAAGTGAGGAACATTGCAGGAAGAGCTGGCGATGCAGCAGAGGGGCCAAGATAATGTTCCTGGCGAACATTTTGTCCACGAATTCAGCCAGCATTCACGGGAGACACATTGGGAGCCAGACGGATGTCAGGACGGGTGCTGGTGGGGGGCGGGGTGCAGAAGTGGGATGTTCATCAGTTTGTGGTGGGGGCAGACAGGAGGCAGGTAACTGGCCACAGAATGGTGAGTGTCCCCATGGAAGGAAGTCGGAGTGCTGAGGGAGCCTGGAGAGGGGGCTCCCTACACCCAGAGAACAGTGTGCCCTGAGCTAGTCTTCAACGGGGACTAATGGCTGATAAGGCAAGATGTGCCCAAGGGCCAGAGGAGAGCATGGGCTTTCATGCTGAGGATGGAGCCATGTGGCCAGTTCGAGGACAGTTGCAGAAAAGAGGGTGAGGTGCACAGGTGAGAGGGCAGAGCGGGCAGGTGAGAAGCACGCAGTTTGCCTGGTAGCCTGTGGGGAGTGGTTTAAGCAGCTGATCCAGGTGGAGGGCTTAGAAATGTACTCTGTTGACAATGTGGATTTGGAGGCAGGCAGGGTAGCCAGGAGCCCATTTCAGAAACTCACTTGAAAAGTGATGAACAGTGAGAGGCTGGGCAAGCAACCTGTCTTGGAGACTTGTTTGAGGTTTGTGTGGGATTGGTTGGCAAACAGCTCAAAGGCCATTCCTGGGGACAGGGACACTAGAGAGGGAAGACTGCAGGATGGGGGTGGATGGTCTGAGAGTAACGGAGGTGGGGGCAGAGTGGCAGGAAGGGCAGAGCAGTTGTGATGGCTAGGTGAATGCACCAGCTTAGCTGGGCTACAGTGCCCAGTTATTTGACCAAACACCAGTCTGGGTGTTGGTGTGAAAGTACTTTGTAAATGTGATTCAAGTCTGTGATCAGTGGACTTTAAGAAAGGGAGATTAGATGATCTCGGGCAGGCCTGATTTAATTAGTTGAAAGGCCTTTTAAAAGCAGCACTGAAGCTTTTCTGGGGAAAAAAAAAAAGAAATTCTACCTGTGGACCATAGCTTTAGCCAGTACCTGAAAGTTTCCTATCAATTTTAGACTTGCCACCTTGCCCCACAATTGCATAAGCCAGTTCCTTGCAATAAATCAATATCTATCTATCTATCTATCTATCTATCTATCTATCTATCTATCTATCTATCTATCTATCTTTCATCTATCTACCTATCTCACCTGCTTTTCTGGTTGGCCCTTGACTGATACACCAGTGATGAAGGGAACCGAACCCAGCCACTCGCCTGAGGTGGGCCTCTTGCTTTCCTCCAGCTAGGTCATTCCCCAGGTGAGGGTGCCTCTCCACCTGCCTCCTTTCTTTATCAGTACTCTTGTGGAATAGTGGGCAGCAAAGATGGGTCTGGCTGCGGAGGGGAAGCACCTGCCTATCCACCTTGCACGTGTGGGTAAATACACATGCCTGCAGTGAGAGGTCTGACTCCTGCCTCTTGGAAAGACCCAAAGCAGTCTACCCGATGTGCCTCACTTTATACTTACCCCTTTCTCTTATACAACTCCTGGGCAATTCCCTTTGGGTTTAACACATCGTGGAAGAACACCCATTCTAGCATCTTTCTTCCCCTTTTAATTCTAATATCTCCCTGCTCCCCAATAAGGGTTTGAAATCTATCCACTGTGTTTTTAATGAAGATCCCGCTCTGTCTGCATTTGCCTCCATTAACCAAAATCAATCTCAGGAGTCTGGGGGTGAAATCAATTTCATTCCAGGTAGCCGTGCCAATTTCCACTGCTTCCAATAGTATTTCAAACTTATCAGGAGCACTTGGCAAGCCAAACGTTACCCATTAATTAATTTAGCCTCCTGCCACCATGGCGAGACAAAGGAGGACAAGAGGGGTGCATGAGGAGAGGGTAAAGGGGTACTGGAGGGCGAGGGTCCTGGTGAACAGGTTGGGGGGCCCTCTCAGAGCAGATGCTTTCCTCCCATCTGCAACGGGTGGTTTTCTTTTTCTTGGATAAAATCCGCATGGCTCAGTGGGCCGGCCTCCGTGAGGCATGTGCAGCACAAGCCCCTGCTCCCATCTCTGCCCTGTCCTCATGGCTGTCAGAGGGCAGAAACCTCCTTCTGAGTGTGCTGGGGGCAGCCTGCGCTGTCTGACATGGCTCCCAGGGGCTGAGTCAGGTGAGGTGAACACGGACGCCACCTGCAGGACTGCAGGGTGTGGGAGGGAGGGAGGCTTTGGGGACAAGACGAGGCTGGAGCTCGCCATAACTGACGCCCTGTTCCACGCCGGGAAGTGTGAGCCTTCCTTGGTCCTTATTCTCTCAGCAGCTTTGCTGGGTAATTATCTCTATTTTCTTCTTGCTAAAGGGGAAACTGAGGCTTTGCCTGGCTTTAAAGTCTTTGCTGTTTCCTGTATGTGCAGTGTCCCCTGCGTGGAAGGGAGAGTGCAATTGTGAAGCTTGGAAGAAGCTGGGAGGCTCGGTGGAGAGAATCCAGTGTCGAGCCCCAAACATGTAACTTTGGGAAATTCACTTAATGCTTGAGTGCCCCAGTTTAGTTAATGGTTAAATGGAAAGATAATGTAGCGCAGTGGCAAAGTGAAGGGCTCGAAATCAGACTGCCTTATGTTCTAGAACCTTCTACGCCACAGCTCATAAAAAAACTATAATGCCAACTTTATAGGGCTATTGATGAAATGAGATATTGCCCATAAAGTGCTTAGCACAGTGCCAGCCACAATGTTAAATGCTAAGTAAACGTTCACTATTATTAATTCCGCATAGAAACATCGTGAAGATCATTTTTTCAGCTCATTTTTAACGAGCTCCTGCTTTTTGTATAACACTATGCTTGGTACTATACTAGACATGGAAACACATTGAAAGGGTGTAAAGCATACTATTATTATTTTTATAATGCAAGGGAATAATTTTAAAGTGTGGTTGTGCAAGTAGGTAAAACTGCTGAGGAGATGGTTGAATAAATGAGGTGGTCCAATTTTGGGGTGATGAATACAGAAAGATTTCATGGAAGATTAAAAGTCTGGGCAGGGTTTGGAAAGAGGTAAGGGCTGTGTTTTGGGAAGAAAGCATTCATTTCTAGAGGTGGGTAACAGGCGGGAAACAGTCTTTTGTGTGTGTATTTATGCATGTGTATCTGTGTGTTTATCTCTGTGTTACTGTGTACATGTTGGCATGTGTCTATGTGTGTACCTCTGTGTATGCATATGTGTATGGGTGTATCGTACGGTGTGTATGCATGTGTTTCTGTGTGTCTCTGGGTGTGACTGTGTATACGTTGGTGTATGTCTATGTGTGTGTTGGTGTGTGACTGTGTGTACAACTAAACCCTCTGGTTGAGCCTGCAGTCTGCCAGGCTAGTAAGTACTATCCCATTTTTTTTTTCACAAGGAAGAGACTTGTAGGTGCCCAGAGTTGTGATGGGCCTGCTCTCCCATACCTGCTTCTCTCCTGATCTGTCCCTGTGTCCTGATGCCTTCTGCTCACAGAGGCAACTGTTGGTCCAGGCGTGGGGCAGGGGGTGGTGTCAGGGAAGAAGGGAGGGACAAGCAGGACTTTGCAATCCTGAACATAAATAAGGTAAGTCATGAAGCTAGTGGCAAGAACCTGCAGCACTATTCTCTGGGGGAAGCCATGAGGTGTTCGAACACTGCTTTCCCCTCGCCGCATACCCTGGCTCCTTTGCACTTCATATCTAATGACCAGTATTCCAGGACAGGTCCTACACCTAAAGCCCCCGTTGCTGTGGCACAGCTCCTAAAACCGTGCATCCTGGCACCCCCTCGCCTGGTACCGTGTACTTGGGTCACCTGTATTGTCCGCACTGGGGCACTTCTCAAGCCCTTCCTCTACCAGCAAATATTCTATGCCATGCGCCTGCCCTCTAGCTCTCTGACTCGGCATTCCAAACCCTGCAACCATGCGGTCTGTCCTACCAGCACCCTGTAGTCAAGGTCCTCATTTAAGTCACGTTTTAAAATTAAACAGCACCGAACACTTTGTTTCCTGAGGGACTGCTCCTGCAGGTGGTCTCCGTGCTGCCCAATGCCTGCTCCGCTGGTCCGTCATGGTTCAAAAACCTTTTCATCCAAGGAGCTTAGGGGCAACAGTCTGGCTGAAAGGAGGTGGTGTGAATGTCTTAAAGTTGGGTGTGTATAGGAAGGCCATAGTTCTTACCTTCACTCGAATATTAAAGATCAATAAAAATAGCAAAGTTTTCTAAAAATCCTTTTGTTCACCTTTTACACAAGACTGAAGAAATGCCTGGTCACCACATTGAAGAACATTACTCTTAGGACTTTATCATTATTAATATCATTATTTGGCTGGGGCGGTGGTGTTGGCGATGGCAGAACTGAACCCTGCCCACCCCCAGCCAGCTTTCGCTGCCACTGCTGGCCTGCTGCCCACTGGGGGTCTTCTGTTCTCTGCTGGTGCTTGGTGGGAGAGCGGCCACTAGCCACCGGTGGCTGCTGAGCACTTGAAATAAGGCTAGTCCAAACTGCAATGTGCTCTGACTGTGAAGTGATGCTGAATTTCAAAGACAGTGCAAAAAAGAAAAGAGTATAGAATATCATTAATATATATATTCACATATAAATATATATTTTAATGTTGATTTCATGTTGAAATGATACTATTTTGGATCTATCAGGATAAACTAAATAAATGATTATAATGAATTGGGTCTGTTACATTTAATTTTTAAGTTAATATACTTGAATTTTTAAGAACTGTTTACTAAAAAATTACTTGCATGACACATGATGGCTTGCATTAGATCTCTGTTGAACAGTGCTGGTCTAGAACCCTGGATCTGTAGTTGTTTGCCAACACAGGTTTCAGCAGTCTGACTACCTGGACGCAGTCAGGTTGGCGAACAGATCTGGGGAGTGTCTGATTAATACCCACAGTCACTGAGAGGAACAGCTTCACCTGATTGCCCCCTACTCCGGGCCTAGCCCTTTTAAGAAATGATGCTCACGGTAATGTTCAAGATCACAGAGGTTGTGAGTCTGTAACTAAGGTCTGAGAGAGCTAGGAATCAAGCCCAGATCTGCTGGACCAGTTGTCTTACTGGGCATCCCTGGCACAATGCTTTGCCTCCCCTTGCCAGAGAGCCAGACGGAAGAGGCCGGGGGTCACGTGCTGCCCCTCTCCACTCTCAGATGCCTGTTTCTCTTGGCAGTACAGGCCTTCACAGCTGGGAGGAGCACAAGATGGTGAGTTCTGGCCATGAATAGATCAAAGGAGCCCTCAGGACAACGCTCCCACCTTCCAGTTTTAGCTCTTGGGCAGCATGCTTGGTGATTGCAGGGAATTAGCCTCCTGCGTCTGCTTTCCCGAAATGTAGGTGGGGGAAATGGGGTGCCTAGCTTCAAGTGAGAGACGTTTGTGGTGCTCAGCCTCCAGCTGGACAGGAAACTGCTTCTATGTGATATCTTTTGTGTGGTGTCGGCAATGGGACATCTGACTATTTAGACATGCAGACGAAGGGCTGAATTTTTATTTACTGTCCAGGCATTTATAGGTTCATAGATTGGGATGGGAAGAAGAGGAGGGTTTGACAGATTAGCTAGTGCAAGCCTCTCATTTTACACGCCAAACAAATGGAACCAGAAAGGTGCAATGTCTGCCCTGACTCACCAGCAAGAGGTAGAAACCACCCCACTGGGCCAGTTCCCCTTGGTGAGCAGCCTTCCGGTGTGAGAGGACCGATGTAGACTATTCCTGACCCAGTGATCACTGCGCACTCATCACTGTCTCTGCCAGGGAGGCGGAAGCACGGGATGCTCTGTTCTTGTGGTGCCTAGCTGCTGTCAGCTGCTGCAAGGATTTCAGCCAAAGGGCTTCTCATGGCCCCAAAGACTCTACAACTTTCCCAGGTCTCCCAGGGCCAGAGTGGACATCTAGGGGCTCTACTGGTGGGTGGAAGGAAGGCTAGTTCTGGGTCACTGCTGTGAAATTGATAAAATACCTTCGGCCCTCCCAGCTGCCTTCTTGTACATGTACCTTCATGTGGGTGCCTCTTTTGATGGAGGATAGCAACCAGGTCAAGAGCCCAGAGCCTTGCCACTCACGGTGTGCTCCATAGCCCAACACTACCTGCCAGCTCACAGACATGCAGTGTCTCAGACTCCTCCACAGACCTGGATGAACCTGCATTTCAACAAGACGGCTAGGAAATTTGTATGCCTGTAACAGCTTGAGAAATCCTGGCTTACAGTATTAGTGACTGAATACATTATCACACTCAGGGGTATTTGCATATTAAAAGGGTGAGGAAACAGTGTGAAAAGTCTCATTCAAAGAATACACCTCTAGGAGGGGTGAGAAGGGGGAGTTAAAACCTCCATCTCCACCTCTGGTGTTTAGGTCTGGGCACGGTGTGGTAGGGTGGTGGTGGGTAGGGTGGTGAGCCCGGAGGGTGGTGGGAACTTTGAGAACTCAGGTTGTGGACCCTGACTGTGGAGGGTCAAATATTGGCTCAGTCTCTTACGTCAGTTATGGAATCTTATTTGGTTAGAAGACCTTGGGCAACTCGCTTCCATTTTCTTATCTGCGAAAGGGGGATAATAGCATTGTTACATCATAGGGTTGTTAGAATGAAATGATTTAATTCATGCCGAAACCTTAGAGCAGCACCTCAGGCACTGTAAGCACTCAATCAAAGGCAGCTTGTATTCTGATCATTTTCTATGTATGAAGCTGCGCTTGGCACCAGGGTTGGGGGTGTTGCTGCTTTTAGAGTATGCCATTCCCATTTCAGGGACCACTGCGTGGATGATGGGCAAGTCACTATGTTCTGGGCGTCCTTCCATTCCAGGAGTCTGGGCTTTGGATCCCTAGGGTGTTGGGACATCTGGGGCAGGAGGGCCCCGCTTGGCTTCCTGTGAGGTAAACTCTGCACACACACCTGTAACTGCCCAGGTCCTGTGGCAGCTTCTAGAGAACAAACCCAATTCACCTCCAGGGAGCCCTCACCCTGTTGTGTTTGAAAACATGCAATCGTTTTATGATGTGAATTCCAGTCTAATAGGAAATGAACTCAGAGTGTCCAGCTTCTTCAGGACGGGCCATTTCATAGCTGGGGTCGGGGAGAGCGTCTGGGCCCACAAGTTCGTGCAAAAATCAACCTTGTCAGCAGCTCTGATCGGAGGCAGGGTGTGCCAGGGCCCAGTGGAGGGCTCGGTCTCAGGTATCCAGAGAAATGGCATGCTTTGGCGGAGTGAGCGAGGATTTAGGAGCTCTGGGTTTTCAATATGCTGGACCTTGGGCAGGCCATTCTCTCTTTCCCTTTGTCCTTGACCCCTCAGCTATAATAAAAAAAGGGGGTGGAACCTACATATCCTTTGAGAGATTGCTGGGGTCTCACGCTCTGAAACGAATTATCCCAGCAGCTACGTGGTCGCTGTGGCATCTTCAGCAGATTGACAGGGAGAGGAATCATGGTGGTCACCCCCTTTTCTAAGATGGGTCAAACTTTGAGAAGGCCTGGGGCTGCTGGGGTCTGCAGGAGCCCTCTTACCCAGACACCGAGATTTACAGCCTCTTAGGAATTCCCAGCACTTCTTTCCTCAACGGCGTCTCCCGCCTCCCACCCTGCCCCCGCCATGCCACTTCCCCTTCTTCAGCGAGTTACCCAAATTCTCTCTTCGTGGACAGTTCAATGGAAAGTTAGTCTGAAACGACAGTATATCGTATTTCACGGATTTAATAGGGTTTTCATGAGTTTACAAAGTGCCTCCACCAGACACTCGCAGCTGGAGGCGGCTCAGCAGGAGGCTGAAGCCCTGCATCTGGGTTTTTCAACTCTTGCCAAAATCCATTGAATTTGATCCGGAATGACTATGAATCTTTGGAATGTACAGTCCCTTTTCTCTTGCCTTATCCAAATAAAAAAAGGGGAGGGGGGAGGGCGGTGCGGGGGAACGTCCTATGAGATTTCCATATGGAAACACTAGACGTGCATTATAAAGGATTTCCTATAAACAAAATCACAGTCAGAGATGTTGGACCTTCACCATGTTGCAAACAAAGGGCCCTTGTGCGTGTGTTTGTGTGCACTTTGAAACATACGCAGATATTCATTTGGGGTACCATGGCAGCCCCCCTTTCTCTCTCTAGCTAACTCTCCCCCTTTCCATCTCCCCGTCCCCAAAACTAGCCCCAAACTCCTAACACGAACAAAACTTTAATCGTTCTGCGCAGTAAATCCCCTACAAATAAATATCCAGTGCAACTTCAAACGCGCTTAATTGGAAGCACATGGGAAGAACGCCACAGTCCTGGCCGGGGCTGCGGAGTTGTAATTTCATGTTATGATCGGCCATAAATATGCACCATAATGAGCAGAGTTTGGGTTTCCCTTCTGTGTATCAGAAAACTGCAGGTTTGAGTTTTTCACAGTCTTTTTTTCTCCTTTGCTCTGCTTTTGTTCAGTCATCAAACTTCACGTTTAACATCCTCCCCATCAACCCCAATCTGAACAAACCTTCCTCTCCCTTTAACCTCTCCCCTCAAGGCCCCCCCTCCAAACCGCGCACAACTGTCCTGTCCTTCCCGCTGCTGTAAAAGAATTATGGTTTGGGGTTTATAGGATTTTAAAAAATGTGTTCAATCATCCGAATGGGAGAAATGAGGCTAAATCACCTCTTGGCTTTCTAATGGTTTTATCATAGAATTAGAGCTGGAACCAGCAGGTGGGAACTGGGAGAGGTCCTGGAGTCCATTCCCCTGTGTCCACACTCCTTTATGTATAGCGCTGTGGTCCATGGGTATCCACCTTCTCAGGGACCACCAGAGAGAGGTTTCTAGAGCATCTGCTGGCAACTGAACTCTACCTCCAAGCTCACTATATAGGAAGTCTTTCACAGATCCTATGCAATGCCATCCTTTGGGAAGAATTCACTGGGGAGAACGCCCCCTGCCAGACACTCTTTCTGGTTTCAAAGGGAGGGAACCTAATTCGAGTTTCCCGGTGCATATAGTTGCTGAATATCAGGCTTAGAAGGGACTTCAGAGGCCATTCCATCTAACTACCCCAAAGAACTGGGCCCCTCTCAACAGTGCCCCTGACTGGTTGACTTCTAGCGTGGGCCCAGGTCCTTCTAGGAATCAGGAGCCTACCATCTATGTTATCCTAGGAGATGAGAATTACTATGAAGAATGTAAAAGAGGGAGCAGGGGTTGCAGTTAAATAGGGTGGTCAGGGAGTACCTTACCGAAGGGTGTCAGCGGCATGAGAAGTGAGGGTCAAGGGAACCACAAGAAGGTCTGAATGGCTGAAGTCTAGAGCAAGTGGAAGCGGAAAAAGCAGAGAGTGTCAGGGAGTGGGGTCTGGGCAGTCTGACTCCAGGGGAGATGGGAAGCAATGGGACGGGATTAACAGAGGATGACAGCATATACTGGTCACCTAGAGGGGCCCTTTCATTCCAGTGATGAGGAAAAGGCCCAGAGAGGTAACATGATTCAACCACAGCCTACTTCTGTCACAGCCAAGAAAGGAACCCAGGTTTTCCTGTTTCCAGTCTGTGAACTTCCCACCAAGGTCAGCTGTTTTTGGCCAATCAACAAGTGCATCCCTGAACACCTCCACTTCACATCCAGCTGCTGCAAAATCAAGCCTTGTTATCTGTATTCCCGTACACTTGCCGGCAGTCGTGTGAAGGGAAGAATAGCCCTGGGAAGTGGGCAGTTTATGAGGCTAAATTGGCATGTGGGGTACAGAAAAACATGTAGCTGGTGTGCATTAGCTGCTTTCAATCTCACTTATTGAAAGCTGGAAAGAATGTGTGGTAACTAATAAGTGCTGGGGATTATGATGAAGCGGGCATGTGGGTGGAGGAGGGATGAGGTCTGGATAAAGCACAACAGATCTGGCCTCCTCTTAAATTAATCTACCCCTGGGACAAGCACTGTTTCTGCCTAAAGTTGTAAAAAGGCAACACTATTTTAAAAATTTCATCATAGACAAAGTCTTAAAAATGGCAGGATGACCATGTCACTGTCTCTGTGTGGCTCTGACGCTGATTCTAGACCAGAAGCCACCAGCCACATGTGACTAGTCCAAGTGAAGCCCTGCTGCCGCGTAAAACTCACACTGGCCTTTCACAGACTTACTAGCAAACCAAGAATGTGAAATAGCTCATTAATAGTCTTTTATAAGGGTTAGATGATGAAATAATATTTTGCATATGTTGAGCTAAAATATTATTAAGATTAATTTTGGCTGTTTCTTTTTACAAATGGGACCACTAGAAAAATTAAAATTACATGTGCGGCTTGCATTTACTGGTGCTCTGGAGCTGGCCCATACCAGTTTATGAGAGCGACGTGCACCCTTCTTCCCAGCCCTGTTTCCTGAGGTCAAGTTGATAGCTTGAAGTCAGCCATGGTAGAAGATTTTTGCACCACAGAAATCGGGAATTGGCATAGGCTACAAAGTGGGATCTTATTTTTTGAGCACTGGTTTACCAGTGCACCTCAGCTCACATTCTATTTCTCAGTTCTATTCTAGATATTTTGTTTCCCAAGATTTTTTTTCTAGGAGTGCAGGTTGAGTGAGGGAGTCTTGCCTGCTTTCCTGGGGATTGTGTGACACCGAACGTGCTATTTCAGCTCGCTGGCTATCTCAACTGCTTTGTCTGTACGATGGGGATAAGATTGCCTATCGTCCTTCACAGGGACTCTTTGAGGATCAGAATGGACAACAGTCATAGCAGTTGAAGACTTAATAAACAACCAGAGAGGAGGTGGAACTGAGCTGTCCCTGTTGGGTTTTGCGCTCTGTACCCCTCAGTGAGCACTTACTGATGGGCTGATTGTCACAACGGTAGTTCCTGTGATGTTTCCCTTAAACTGTTTCTCTAACAAACACATAAGCAGGAAAAATTGGACATGGGTATGTTTGGAACTGAGTAGGCTTAGTTAAAAAAAAGAAGAAAAGATGCAGGTTGGTGGGCAGATATGGTAATAACTATTTTTAAACACTTGAAGGGCTGTTGGGCGGAGACTTATTCTACTTGGAGCTGGTCAGCGGAAGGAGGCTGTAGACACTCAGAAGGAGGCAGATGTTTCAGGAGGGAAAGAAATTTCTAGTAAGTAGAGCTGTCCCTGGGCCCTGGGGCTATGGGCAGCAGAGGAGCCCCAGAGGGCTGCAGACACAAAGGTTCATTCCCCAGGTTGAGTACACATTGGGGAAATAAGGGCAGCTTCTCTGGGGGAATAGAAATGGCTGAGACCTTGGTTCTCTTTGTGCTGCTCAGAGACTAGACCAATGTCTGTCCCCCAGGCTTGCTCAGGACTCAGGCTGCTTGATTGCAACAACACCGCCAACACTGTTTATTGGCTACACACCTCTCTGAACTGTGTGAATAGAGCTATTATTATGTCCATTTTGCAGGAAAAAAAACTGAGGTTGAGAGAAGATATACCACTTGCTTTAGGTGTATGGCAGAGGCAACATTCAAACCTGATCTCTCTGACTCAGAGCCCTTGACATTGGTGCTGCTTTTCGCCACTACCTGTTGTCCATGGTGACTCTCTTCTCCTTCTACTTCTGGCTCTTCTTTCCTCTTAGACATCCTCCTCCTTCACAGTGTTCCTTCTCACCCTGGCCATATGGCTCAGTTGATTGGAACATTGTTCCATGCACCAACAGGTGTGGGTTCAATTCCCAGTCAGGGTATATATCTAGGTTGTGGGTTTGATCCCTGGTCGGAGTGCGTATGGGAGGCAACAGCTAAATGTTTCTTTCTCACATTAATGTTTCTCTCTTAAATCAATAAACATATCCTCAGGTGAGGATTAAAAAAAAGTGCTACTTCTCAGCTCTCTCCTGTCCCCCTCGCCCCCCAACATGCACCCACTGCTCTGGACTTTCTCCTCTCTGTGGCCTCCCTACTTATCCTGGATCCTGAGCCTGGACCCTGGACCCCCAGGATCCTATGCCATCCCACACCTGCCCTTTGGTCTGCAGCCCTGCCCTGGGGTGCCGAGTTCTATGGGGGACGGTAGGCACACATGTAGCTCATGCCTATCTGGTGCTTAGCCTGCTGGGCCACAGCCCTCGTGCCTCTGTTCTCAGCTCCCTTTCCATTTCCCACGTACATATTTTAAACACCCATTGCTTTTTTTATCCCCTAACACCGCAACTCCACCCTCCACTCTCTCACATTCCTTCCCCTCCCAGAGGCCACGACTCTGTCTTCCTGTCTTCGCCCTGGCCTCGCTGCCCCTCCGTTAAGTCTTTTTGCAAGGCCTCCCTTCCTTCCACCTGCCTTGCAGAACAGCCCGGCCTCTTGCCCCCTTCCCAGCCTGGCTTGTCTGATTATCCCCTCACTGCCTTTAATCCTTCTCTAGTAGCAGGTTTTTTTCTTGACCTCCATTGTCCTGCTTCTCTCATCCCAAAAGTCAGTCCCTTGCCCATTGATCCCTTGAAACTACAGTCTTCTTTGTCTTTTCTCCCACTACCACTTTTGAAAGGGGCCTCTGCTCTCTCGGCCCCTGCTTCCTCAGTTCCCAGTGCTTCAGTCTCTGACACCTGCCTCTGGGTTGTTCCAGATGGCTCTGTCTTTGCATGGCTTGGCCACAGGCCTATTGTCTGTTCCTGTCCTCACTAGCCGTGTCCATATTCGTCATTGGAGGTCACACAGCACAGTGCAGAGAGCATGGCCTCTCTCGACAGGCTCAGTATGAATCTTGGCTTTGCTTCTTACTAATTTTGTGACCCTGAGGTAGTTACACAACCTCCTTAAGCTTCAGTTTTCTCATCCATAAATGGAGTTCGTAACACAACCAGCAACATCAGGCAGCTGTGAGGATCAGAACAATCAGAATGGGGCTGGCTCGTGGTGAGCCCTCAGTGAGAATTGGCTGTAATGACTGTCCTTCCTACTCCCTCAGACTGTCTCCTCTTGGGGTGCCTGAGTGCCATTTTCTTCCAGGCTTCCCTGTCCCCTAGGGCTGAGCCTTCTAAGGCTCCTCTGTAGGACCGGCCTCCTTCCCAGTCCCTCCTTAGAGGTGGGTGCTCTCTCAGCCCTCCTGTCTCTGTCTCTCTGCATATTCTTCCCTGGTGAGCTCATCTACACTCTTGACTAATTGAGACAGAGCTGCTGAAAACGCCCGCATTTTCTTTAGTTTTTTTTAAAAAAGATTTTATTTATGTATTTTCAGAGAGGGGAAGGGAGGGAGAAGGAGAGAGAGAGAAACATCAATGAGTGGTTGCCTCTTGAGGGCCCCCTATGGTGACATAGCCCACAACCCAGGCATGCGCCCTGACTGGGAGTCAAACCTGCGACACTTTGGTTCGCAGGCTGGCACTCAATCCACTGAATGACACAAGCCAGGGCTGTATTTCTCTCTCTCTCTTTCTTTCTCTCTTTCTTTCTCTCTCTCTTTCTTTCTTTCTTTCTTTCTTTCTTTCTTTCTTTCTTTCTTTCTTTCTTTCTTTCTTTCTTTCTTTCTTTCTTCTTTCTTTCTTTCTTAAAATGTTGACACTTTTATTACACAAGCAATTTATGTTCAACATAAAAAATTACACAGTATAGTTAAGAAAAGAGAAAAATAAATATGCATCATTTATAACTCCACCCCTGAGAGATGTCAACTGTTCGTACCTCTGTAAAGCCTCTCAGTCTTCTCTCCATGTGTGTTTATATGACACATAATATATGTGTTTATATGTACTTACAATAATAGATGCAGATCTCTGTCATCATCTTAAAGGCTGTGTAGTACTCCATTATATGCTGTACCACAATCTATTCAACCAGTTCCTTCCAGCTGCTTCCAGTCTGTTGCTACAACGACCTTCTTTGTACTTGCAGCCCCACGAACTTAGCTGTTCCCTTGCCTGGAGAAAGCCCTGGGAGATCTAGACCCACATTCGTAACTGCCCATTGGGCACACCTCCACTAAAGGTGCTTTAACATCAACAAACTCCAAATGAAACTTGTGTTTCCTCCTCTTGTTTTCCCAGCCTCAGAAAATACTGGCTTTCTACTCATTCTGTCTCTCAGACTGGAAATCAGACAGATTCTCTCCACATTCAAGCCATCATGTTTATTCCCTCCCAGCTGGAACTGTCTCCTGCACATGGCCCTTCCTTTGCATCCCCATGTTGGTGCAGCCTCACGTTGTCACGTTTCTTGCATGACTGCAAGCCTCCCTGCTGCCAGCAGACATCTTCCAGGTCTGGTCTCATGACTCTGAAGTGCTGTGGCCTCTTTACACAATCTGCCCCAATCTATTCCTCCAACATCAAGATTCTAACACTCCCTCCTACTCATCGCCTACTCCAGTTTCAAGGCACACCTCAGCGCCCCTTCACTTCCACAGCTCCATGCTTTTGCATGTACTGTTTCCTCCATCTGGTATACCTTCTTCTTGGCTCTCTGTGTGGCGTGTGCTCTCTTTCTCTAGCACTCGGTTTACTTTCACTGAGAGGACTTTTCTGATCCCCCCAAGCAAAACCAGATGCTCGTCTTTGTGTTTCCTGTGGGTTTCAGTTCATGCCCCCAGTACTTTTAACTGTGTTTCTCCCACTAATCTATGAGCATCTTGAGGGCAGGGATAGGTCTTATTTGTCATTGCAGCCCTAGTGTCTGTTGCAGGCCTGGTGCAGAGCTAGTGCCTGGCCTATCCGCAGTGAATGAATGAGTGAACTACCCGATTCCACACTGCTGACATGGGAGCTTAAGGCATGGCAACGACACACGCCTAAAAATGATTGAGCATAAAACCATGAAAGCAGGTTTCTTTCCTTTTTTTAGAAAAGAAAATATAATCTAAAAACATTGAGAATAATTATAACTTACAAAACCACTTTAGGAAGGGAAGCAAGTTACCTGTTCTCTATGTAGTCCTGTTAATGTGAACACCTGAATGTGTCTTAGATCATCACTACCATCCAGTGTTATTGATGAGAAAAAGAATAGCCTTGTGATAATATTTATTCCTTGCATGACATTGAATATTTTTCAATGACCTCTACATATATGACCTCATTTGATCTTCATGACCTCCCTGTGATAGATTGCAAAAATGGCTGATTTTCTATTGTTCTGTGTTTCCACATCCTTTGCAAAGAACCTTTGTAACTGCTTCCACCAAGAGGTGGAATCTATTTTCTTTGGATCCAGGCTGCCTTGTGACTTGCTTTGACCAGTAGAACATGAGACATTGTGCTAGCTATCATCTAGGCCACCAAAGACCTTGCAGCGTCTGCTCTCTCTGTTGGACCTCTGTGCCTATTTGTGAATAAGTCTGAACCAGGCTACTGGAGGATGAGAGATGGTATGGTATACCCATTCCCAAAATATACATGGAGTAGCTACTGTATGCTGCAAACTTGGCCTTGAGACAGTTGGCAGCACTCAGGGCAAGCAGAACAGCTAGCTAGCTCATCCCAGCCAAGGCCTCTGAGATGTGCACATGCCAAATTATGCCAACCATCGTTGACCTTTCAGCTATCAGAAGACACAGGAACCACATCATTCTTGAGAAGCCAGCCCCCAGTCAATGTTCTGCTCATGAGCTACACAAATTGATTTTTAAGCCTCTAAGTTAGGGTGGTTTCTTATGCAGCACTAGCTAACTGATATACTCTCTGTGAGAAAAGTAGGATAGGAATGGAAGTTATTCCCAATTTCTAACCGAGGAATCAGAGGCTTGATGAACCAAAGTTTTGGTTGTTAATTCAATGCTGTTTCCACAACAACAGTGGTTTTCTATAGTTGGTTGCTCACAGAGTGTTTTCTTTGAGCAAAATTGGATGGAAAATCAATCAAAAGAAGTTATCTCGGGGACTTAGGGTTCCATATGGTTCTTTCTTCTTGGCTTTTCTCTGCATGGTAGCTCATGGGGGGACTCCTAGAGGAACACAGTTTGACAACCACTACATTCACACCACTGCTTACTCACCCATTCCCAAAATATACATGGAGTAGCTAGTGTATGCTGCAAACTTGGCCTTGAGACAGTTGGCAGCACTCAGGGCAAGCAGAACGAGTGAGATATGGTCTGCAATAACCTCAACCTAGTGGGGGGAACAGATCAACCAGTCTGAAATAACACAAACAACATAAAAGTGGTGACATGTAAGTGAGTGATGAGCTATGTGGTAGAAGTTCTAGGTCCTCAGGGTGTGGTAGAGACGGAGTTGGCTGCTGGGGAGTAGTCAGAAAGTTGTCATGGAGAAATGAGTGAAAAGCAGGGCAAGATTTTAATGGGTGAAGAAGAAAGAGAGAATAACTTCCTTTCTTGTCCTATTTTTGTTGCCTTCTAGGAAGAGAATTATATGGCCCAGGGGAAGGGAGGAACATATTTTTTTGTGTGTAGGCCAGACCAGGAGGTTTGGCCCACATGGCTAAAGAGACTTCCAGGCTTTGGAAAAAAGCAAGTGAACCACAAATGTGGACACAAGCTGCCTCCACGTCCTTCATGAAGCTGTCCCAGGTTCTTCTGCTAAGACTTGTTCATCATTTCTCTGAACTCTATGTCTTCTATTACATCTCACGACTTTTCTCTCCTGCCAGAGTGCATGTTCCTGGAGGGCAGAACTGGTGTCTTCCTTTCTTTACGTCATCCTTGGCTTTGGACACCCCCTGGGACAGTCTGACATGTGCACACTGACCACATGATGCACCTCACTGTGGCAGGTTCCTGCAATTCACAGCACTGGGATCACAGCACTTCCCCTGGATGCCTGCCATTAAGGGAGTCCTAAGGATAATTTTGACTCCATGTCCGTGTCCAGGATTTTGACTGGGCAAGCATGGTGCCACTAGAGAAGCGATTGGATTTAGCAGGTTTCAAGTCTAAGGCTTCTGGACTGTAAGAGATGGGGAAAGGGACCCGTTCGTCATTAATGACCAGTGTGGAGACCCTATTATGGGAAGTGTGCTGGTTTTAAAATATATTCATGAATTCTTTGCCACTCCTTCCATCAAAAGGCTCATTTCAAGCCCCTTTCTTTGGATTATGGGCTGGATTTAGGGACTAGCTTCTTACACATAAAAAGTGACAAGTGATATTGCATGACTTCTAAAGCTAGCTCATAAAAGACAATAACAACTTCTGCCAGGCTCTGTAACTTTGGACACATGCCTGAGCCACCCTGTGCATTAAACATGGTTTTTGTTTTCTGTATTTTGAGGCTTTGATATCTGGGGTCTTACTGACTCCTATGGGATTGTCCCTCCCAGGAAGAGGTAATTCCTAGAGAAAGCCAACAGTTTGTCTGGGAGTGTATCTTTAAACTAAGCAATACAGAGCCACAGCCCCAACTGCCTCCTCTATTGGTGTCTCACATTCCAGGCCACTAACTATCTGCTCTAATCACTCCAGGGCCAGGTGCCAGATAGTAAGGGACAGCCCCTATTCCCCAGAGTCTGCTGAAATTATTCGAGCTAGCCAGTCCTAAGGCTAGGTACCCTGTCTTACCTGTCCCTCACCAAAGAAATACAATGAAGGCTCTTGTCTACATTCTACATGCTTCCCCCAACCTCCAACTAATGCTGGTGCTCCCCCCTGTGACTCCCCATGGCATGAATATCCCCTCCTCTTGGGATCTGTGAGTATAATAAACTATTATTTCAATGACAATTGTCTCCTGATCCATTGGTCTTACCACACTTGTACAATAATAAAACCTACATTTTAAAGTACCATGTAAAAAGTCTGGCTACCCTGAAGCCATCATGCCATCATGCCGGAGGCACCCCGTGGAGAGATGACACAGAGAGGGAGGCAGACATACAAGGAGCCCTGGCTGTTGCAGCCCCAGATGTTGCTACGTTCCCAGCCCAGGAGCCAGACATGTGGGCAAACCTCTGCTCCAGCCACCAACCTCATGGAAGAGGCCGAGCAAGAACTGCCAGTCAACCCCCATGAGAGACAATCATATAAAATGACTGTTGTTTTGTAACAGTAAGATTGAATGTTTTGTTAGAGTCATAGGTAACTGAAACCAGAGGGATGATCAAAGTTATGCTTCTGCTAATTTCATTTCTACTCCTTTTGAATGCCAAATCACTGTTTATGCTTTTTGGAGATCATTTAATTCCCGAAATTTGAAATTTCTCCAGTTCTAGCAAAATGCTGTAGACTGCCCCTATGCCTGACCCCAGAGCACCAATAATATCTCTCTGGTATTACTTGGTGTAGTGCCTGGAAGAAAACATCTAAAACTACTTAGAAATATTCCTAGGGGCACCAGGATAAAACTCAGAGCTCAGCATGGCCAATCAGAACAGAAAAAAAAAAAGAGGGAGGAAGAAAGAAAACAAGACAAACTAGGCTTTCGAAGAAAATTGAAGATCTGGAGAGCCTTCAACTATTTTGATTTATATTTAAACATTTCTCGAGATTGAGGTTATGATTAGCTCAGTCCTCTCAACTTCTGCCTTGGTCCTGATTTATGGGAAGGCCAGGCCAGAGCAAAATGAAAGCAAAATGAGGTATTCTTTAAAATTACCTTGGAGCACTTGAAGGAGGGCACAAGTGCTAACGTGGAGATTAAAAAGGAAGTGATGAGATGTGCTTCTGAAGCCCTAGATCACCTGGCCGCGTTGTGGGGGAGGAGTGCCTGTGAAGGATGGGTTACAGTCTCTGCAGGTAAGACCCCTGTAGGATGCTGTGTTTGGCTTGGCTCCCCATAGACTGAGCTCTCTATGAAAGGGTGGATCTGAGCCCTGGCTGGCATTTTGATTTAGTGACCCTTCCATCACTAGCTGGAAGGGAGAAATTTTCTAACACAGGGAGAATGACAGGAGTGTGGAGAGAGGGACTGACCGGCAGTGGGTTGTGAAAGGAGAATCTGGACTCACAGTGGCTCAGGGGAGAGCAGCCCCCGATCCCAGCTCCCTACTCAGACTTTCCTCCAGCCATGCATTCCATGCAGGCAAGAAACCCATGGGGCCAAGAAGACATGCTCACTTGAAGCCCATTGTCCTCTTCTGAACTTCACCCTGGGTATTGGGATCTTTAATTCCCTGACCAAGTGGCTCCAAGTCCACTTCTAGGGGCTGCATGAGCCTCCTTCTTGGTTCACCTTTTTGAGGACTAACCACACTGGTGCTGTGCACATTTCAAAATGTAACGAGTGGCCAAATGGAGGCTATTTACAGGAGGCTGTGCAAAAGCTGGGACACATGGTCTGTGATGCTCACATACGTGTGCACAAAACCCTTAAATGTGGGGTGGAGCCAAGGATGGGAAGGGAAGAGAGATATAGACCAGAGGATGGAACCTACACATCTCAGGCCTCCAGCTTCAGGACAGAAAACTGAGAATTCTGGGAGTTCTGAATCCAAATATGGTTTTCCAGGTTGACATAAAGGTGTATCTGTCAATGGCAGAGGAGGGAACATACTGTGCTTGGCATTTGTTACCTTGATTTTTAACTCTTGCATACGGAGCTACATGGCACATGTGGGCCTCTGTATGTACTCTGTCCCTGGGCTTGCCAGTGTTAGGGGAGGGGCTGTGCACAGGGCCGAGGCAGAGTGTGCCTTCAGGCTGTTGTGTCAGCTGCAGGGAGCTCGGCTTTTCTTGAGCCTTCTCCCTTGAGGGTGGGCTGGTATTGCTTTCAACTTTCATGTGCCTCATAAACCTTCCCAGCTCTCGAGTCAGCAATGGCTGCTTTCATTTACAGAAAGAGTCCTGAAGACCTGTAGGACATTCTGGACCCAATCTAGTTGCCAAACCTCCCTCTCACCATTATCCTCTTCACCTCCATGAACCTTTTGTGTGTGGGTACAAACCTCATCACTGCTCTACCCTACTCACCGCCCCCCGCTGCCACACACACACTTTACTCATGACACTCTGTTTTGAATGCCATTTCTCTTCCTCTCCATCCATCCAAATCCTACCCATTTCAAAAGATCTAGTTCAATTTGAACTCAAACTATTTATTCATTGGTACATTTATCCAATGACTTATCAGTGAAACCCTGGCATACACCACTTCCTGGGTTACAGCCATGAAGACATATTTTTTCCCCGCTTGGATTTACCCTGATCTTGATTTTCCTAACTTCTACATCATATGATGTCATTACTACTAAATTTTAGTGAAATTATAACATTGCTTTCCACATTTTCTTAGTTGTAGATTTCATAATCAAAACTAGTATAAGCAGTTGGGCCACTTTTATAGTCCTCTCGTTGGCCAGCAGAGGTGAATGGTATAAAGTTGATATATAGCAAAGGCTCACTGATGAAGTACTAGGCAGATGCACGGAGTGATCAGCTGATTTGCTGCCAACTCCTCTCCTGCATAAAGGAATGTGCAAAGAGCCCTGGTGGTCTGGCTTCCATACTCGCCTGGCCATTTTTATCATTGTGTTGGATTATTTCTGATCCATTAGGCATCTATCATGTCTGAATTTATTTCAGCTCCTTTGAACATATTGATATTTTGGCTTGAAGTCTTAACAAGAATGATTTCTTTATTACATATTTGAGTTTTTATTTGTAATTTATAACAAATTACTCTTATAGACAGGCATATGTTGAAATAAATAAGTTTAGTCATTTATTATTTCTTATTATTTCCATATGACTTTGGTTTGCTTTTTTTACATCTCTTCTAATAGGCCTGAAATCTGTATTTCTTTTTCTTTTCTTTTTTTTAGGAACAGCCTGTTGTCCTCAAAAACATGGTCCTTGGAGCAGTACCATCAATACTACCTGGGAACTTGCTAGAAATGCAGTTATCAGAGCCTGGCCCAGACCTACTCTTTGAATAGATCCTCTAGGTGATCCCAATGCATGCCAACGTTTGAGAATCACTCTATGGGTTGAAAGAACACTGAGCTGGCAGTGCAGACCCTGAATTTTAGCTCTGGCTCTATTATTAAAAGGAGGCATGACTCACTCTGAGTCTTAGTTTCCTCATGCCAGTTTTTCTGTCTCTCTTGGCATTTTTTGGGTGATATGGTGAAAATAACGATATTTCACAAGGGGGTTTTAAAGATCAAATAATTAAGTGCATGCACATCCTCACAGGATTCTTTTTTGAACCACTCAGAATTCTCAAGGGAGCCCAGGTTTTTATTATTTTATGTTGGATCACACAATGAAGAAATCTTGGTTTCCACCATAGGTGTTACAGTCCTTTGGCTACACAGTGCATACACAGTGTATTGGAAGTGTCCAGATGAATGGTACCTGCAATGGACAATCAAATCAGAAGAGGAAGCAGATTCTGAGAGCTGGCATGGTCACACAAAGAAGCATAGCAAGGATGGGTTCTGACTTGAGACTTAAAGATAGGCTACAAGACATGATTGTGGGGAAGGGCACTCCTGGCCAGCCCAGGGAGGTGAATGCCAGGATTAAATATGCAGACTAAAATGGGGGTGCACAGGGGGACAGTGAGAAGGACCAGCAGTTGGGTATATGTTGGGGGATATAATGGAAAAAAGCTTGGAAAGGATGTTGGGCCAGGTGCTGAGGGTCTTGATGATGGGTGAAGCACTCCAGAAACTTTGAGTGGTGATACTAGCATAAGAGGTCACTGGTCATCAGATTTCCCTAGGGTCAGTGGGCTATTCCCCTGGTGATGTGTTTGGGGGCATCTGGCCCATGCTTTCAAGAGAGAAGACAGAAGTCTGAAGCCCGAATCCTGGAAACCAATCTTGGGAACTACCTCAGCTGGCTCAGTGAAACCAGTCTAAATGCATATGTGTTAATTAAGTCCTAATAACTTTAACTACTAGCCTAACCACAAAGGTTCAGCCACTCCAGAGGAAAAGGAGCAAGCTCATCATAGCAGTAGCTCTCAATCCTGGCTGCATGTTAGAAGCACTGGGGAGCTTTTTAAAAAATCCATATCTGGACCCTCCCTCTGACATTTTGATTTAATTGGTCCAGGGCGGGGTCTTTGTGCTGTTTAAAAAGCTCCCTGGGTGATTCTGGTGTGCAGCTCAGGTTATGACCAGCTGCTCCCGGAGGGTCCAGCAGATATAAATTGTAGGTCTCAGATAATGTTCAACCAACCCTAACAACTTGTAACATATTCTGCTCAATGAGAAAATGTTTCTGTTGTTTCAGACACCAGTCGTTTCTGATTTTTGTGGCTCTTCAAATAATGGAGTAGATTGCCATAGTCTTGGCAGGCTGGGACATCTGGAAGACACAAGTGATCTTGGCTGGAATATTAAAAATATGGACCCAGAGAAGAAAACAAGGTGTGGTGGAGTAGTGGAACTGACTCTGAATGTGGGCATGAAGGGTTCCACACAACGCCCAGTAAGAAGTCAGGAGCTACAGGTCAGGACTCTTGTCTAATTTCTTAGATTTTATAACCACTCACATGTTTATTTTTTATAACCCTCTCTATAGTCCCATAGAAACTAGCAGTACATTTTTTAAGTTGAAAAAGAATGGCAAACCTGTTGTCAGGGAACAGAAGGAGAATGGAGGGCTCTGTGGCACAGTATCTTGGAGGAAAGGAATGCCCAGGCTAGGCTTGGGTATGGACAGCCAGCTAAAAGCAGAGGTCCCTTATGACTCTACTGTGTTTAAAAGTGCAACTAACCCAACAGCCAGCATGCAGCATTTATTAAAGAAATGATTTGCAAACAGATGTGTTCTAGTCCTGGCCACCATTACTTCTGGGCTATGTGTCCTTGAGTACAATCTTTATTCATCTAGAGCTCTGTTTCCTCCTCTATCAAGTGCGGTACACTGTATCCTAATTTCCCCTCTCCAGGAAGTGTCCCAAAGGCACAGGTAAATAAAGGAAAAACTTAAAGGAGTCTAGGATTAGAATTTAAAGTGACATGCCTTTGAGAATATCATTTCCCCAAAGTCTCAAGTTTTAGCTTAAAAATTCATATATGATGTGCATTCATTCATCAAAATTTTGCTGTCTATTCTGTGCATGGTAGTACTCTAGGTACTGCAGAGTCAACAAGGAACAACAACAATAAAAAGGAGCCTAGTCTCATGATGATTCTAGTCTAGTGGAGGCAGACACAATAAACTCCAAAATTTATGTGCTTGTTTAATATAGGAGCAAAGAAATATTATTTACAACTTCAAATTCCTTAACATCCTCGCTGCCCCTGCTTCACAGTCTGGGTGTCACCTGGTGCTGCAGGAGGAGGTGCCTGGTCCAGGCCCCTGGCCTGCCTTGGTGTACTGCCAAAGGCACGTGGTCCCAGATGGGAAAACTGAGAATCAGAGGATTGTGAAGATCAAAGAAAAGGATGGAAGTCACACTGCTTGAAGACTTTAGCACACTAGGTAAATGTAAAGGATGGCTACACTCTTGAGGAATTTTATAATGTACTGTGGGCCAGAGTACAGTGAACTTAGTGCCTGTAAGTGACAGATTCTCTAACCTGCTGTCCTATTTTTTCAGGTTGCTCTCGGACTCTGGTATTTGGGTACATGTAGGCATGGGAGGTCTTAGAGCAGGATGTTGCCCAGACAATCTGCTAGGAGAGATGTTAGAAAGGATGTCTGCTTTAAAATCTACCATTTGGGTCAAGTGCCAACCATATGATACAAGGAGAGCTTCATTTCAAGGTGATGGTAGGGTGAGGGTTTGGGGAGATTACAGACTGGGTCTTAAAGAACATGTGAGAGGTCATGGAATTTTAGAGCCAAAGGCTAGCCCAGCATAGTTAAGTGCCAATTCTTTCTTCATTCCTGATAACACTAAACTTCAGCACAGAAAAGAATGATGAGAGAGAATCAAAGAATGTTGGAGACATAAGGCCATTGCAGGGCCTTTAGTCAAACTCTCTCAATTTAAGGGTGGAGGTGGGTGGGCTGCAAACTAAAGCCTGAAGAAGGGTGACTGGCTCAAGGTCACATAGCTGGTTAGGTGACATCTGCGACAGGGACCCAGAACTCCTGACTTCCATCCCAGGGCTCTGTGCCCCACTGGCAATGAAAGTAGATATTGGTGTGGAGCAGCACTCTTGGCAGACAGATTACTTAATGAGCCAAATTATTTCACCATAATGGCATGAGCACTTCATACTAAATCAGGTCCACTGTCACTATAGCATACCTAATTGCCTACATGTAGCCAGCCAGGGTGAACTTTCCTCTTGAAATTGCTATTTCATAGAATATTGATTTCCTAGACACTGTATTGTGAGATAGCTAACACTGGCCAGGGATGAGATATAGTCTGGATTAAGTATACCTTAAGTTTCTTTTTTATAGCATCTGATCCCTAAATCTTGAATTTTATTTTGTAAGGAGGAAGCTCATAGTGAATTCTAATGGAATGGTATATTAATAGAATTGGTATATTAATGAATCATTTGGATTAGAATAAAGGGGTTAGTTCAAGGTCAAGAGATGATTTTTATTTCAAGTAGGAAGGTGTTTGAGAGCATTTATAGGCTGTTGATAAGGAACCAGTGGAGAGGGAAGAAGGAGGTATAAACACAAGGTGTGGGGGATGGTGAATAACTGAGGGAGTGAAGTCCCTGAGAGTTGATGGAGTAGATTGGATTTGGACAGAAAGAGGGCACCATATTTTCTCAGACTGGATGTAAGGGTGAGTGAAGGCAGAAATAAAGAGAAGGTTGAAGGTGTGTATTGAGAAGCAACTGGGATGAGGGGAAAGTGTCATAAGGGATGCAATTCAAGCCCGATGCCCCTCCCTGCCTAATTAATGAGATGTTGGAAGTGCAATTTAGGTTGGAATCAGTACACAACTTATGGAAAAACGGGAGAGGTGGACATTTCCTCCTATTCCCATTGGCCTAATTTAAATCCTACTCAGATACCTAGAAGTGCTCTCAGACCATGCTAGCTTATAATAAATTCGTCTTTTGTTGCAGTCAGAGTTTACCACCAGTTCTATAACATTCAGAATATGACTGTCCACAGCCTTGTATTACTACATCTTGTCTAAGACCTATATACTTTGTGTCTCTGTATCAGTCAGGGTAGGTTAGGCTGTGCTGCAGTAACAGCCCTCAAATGTCTTCAGATTAAAACTTAAGTTTATTTCTTGCTCATACTAAATATCTGTCATGATTAAAGGGGGATGGGGTTGGGTTCTGCTCAACATTGTCCTTCAGGGACTCAGGCTGACAAAGGAGTTGGCTCCTTGAAGTAGCTGGTCTTCATGACAAGGACAAAATTCTTCTTTGTGAGGTCTTGACTCAGCAATGAGATGTGTGGCTTGGAAGTGACATGACGCTTTTGCTCACAACTCATGGGCCAGAACTATTCTCGTGGAACCACCCACCACAATGAGCAGGAAGTATAATCCTACCATGTGCCTTGAATGAGGAATGACCCTAAACATTTAGCCAGCAGCACTAATGACTACCATGCTCTTTCAGTCAGTCAGCGTGCTCTCTGAAGGCAAGGTCAGATGAGCCTCCTGCTTCTCCGGCAGAGGTGCCATTGTGGGCAGACGCAGAACCAGGAACAAGATAGCCATGTATTGTTGCACCCATAGACCTCACCAATAAACCCAGTTTCACAGCCATCCAGGGAGTGGGCGAGGCAAGGCCCTGTTGGAGGTGGCAGGGAGGGACCACAGGAAGTGAGAAACAAGGAGGAAGACACAGAATCTGCTCATTGTGATCGGCACACTGATACTGCCATCCTCAGCAGGGCAGTCCCCCCAGATGCTGGGCACTTCCACGAGGGGATGAGGGGATGAGGGGATGAGGGGACAAAGACAGCTCAACACCTATGAAGTTTCCTTTGCAGCGAGTCGAGCATCATAACACTAGAAAGATCATCCTAGACCAAGCCTTGTGATATTGAGGATCAGGTTCTAAGACACCATGGCTGCCCTTGGCTATATCATCATGCTCATCTCCTGAAGGTCCTGAGATGGGTCTGTTATTCATAAAATTCTTTGCACTTGCCTCCCTTTCTTAATACCTTCTTCACAGGCCTCCATTTGAGGTAACTAATCATTGTGACTTTGAACCCAGCCATTCCCCAACCAAGTGGTCAGCAAAGGGGGAGGCCCAGAGAGGCAGGCAGCTTGCTCAAGGCAAATTAGCTCGTGACCAGGAGTCCTACCTTCTCACATTTGTGATGTGCCACACGCTCACCTGGCTGCTCCCCAGAGAGAGGATAGTTCTTTCACAAGTAGAGTGAAAATAACCCCAGGCTTCTGAATTTAAGGGACATTCTTCCCAAGTTTTAATGCACATGAGGCATTGAATAATACAGTAACACTTCCTTCTTTTCAAGGACAACAGCTCACAACTGGGATGTCCAGACAGCTTGCTGTCTCTTGGCCAGTGGGGGTCCCTTTAAGATGCAAGAACTTGGAGGTAGGGAGGTCAACCACAGGCCAGTGGAAGTTTCCACACTCTGTGTGTCTCTGCTGGGGAAGAATGGGCCCTGTTCCCACAAGTCTGAGATTTATGACTTCAGTCTGGAAGAGGGGGTGTTGCCCTTTACTTTTTGGCATGAACAATGATAAACAGAGCTAGGAAGAAAATTTGGAACTGGTACTCTTCAGCCTGTGTCAGGCTAACTTTCTGGTCCTTTCTCTCCTTGTGAGTTGCATGTGCGCGTGTGCACACACACATGCTATGTGCACACATTCAGCTATAAAATGAGACAGAATGATAGAGTAGCTTGCTTCTAGATCTCAAATACTCAACCCAAATAAATTACCAGACTCCCATTTGACCACATAAGGCTGCAACTTTAGTTGTCACTTAAAAATATCTTCACACACACACACACACGCATACCCACACACATTTTGAAAACCTTTTAGCTTACCCACAGGCCTCATCAGCGCCTCTTATAAACCTGACCTACTGAGCAAAGCAGGGAGTGTTTTCAGCCTGCACTGCCCTGCAGCAGGTATCTGTTATTGCAGACAGAATCTCTCACCCCCGAGACTCTTCCTTTAATAACTGAAATATTCAGGAGCAGAACCTGTAAGTCTTGAAGGTCCATGTGGAGATGAAACAGGAGTCAAAGATCAGCAAATAAGCAGCTGAAGCCTTAATTATTGGTGGGGGGACAGTTGCAGGAAGGAAGTCTGGTCCAGGTCAGAGAGGCAGCGACATGGACGTGTGTGTGTTGGGGGGGGGGCGGGGGGGGGCGTTGCAGATGACAGCACAGAGAAGGCTGCCATCAGCTTTCTGTTTAGGGATTTTTTTCAATGGCCCCACATTTTAGGGGATCTGATCAAGGTTCTGTGCTTATGGGAGAATTATCTCGCTTACTTCCATTACAGGCAGCAGTACATAGTGGTTAAGACATGAACCCTGAAATCAGACTGTCTGAATCCAAATTTGGGCTCTGCTATTTCTACCTGTGTGCCTTGGACAAACTCCTTGACTTCTGGAAATCTATTTCCTTGTCTGTAAAATGGGCATGATCAGAAAATTGCCATTATAGAGCTCAGGAAGAGCTCTGTTGAAGCAGACTGCTGAATGCAGAACACAGGGCTGGAAATCCAAAGTTACTATTATGATTCCTTCACTTTCTGCTGGAACTGATGTTTGGGTTATTTTCTCACCTGCAATAACTCATAAACCATCTAGAATTCTTACTTCTGGGACCCACAGCCAGAAGTAAGAATGATCCACACCCACTCTGTTTCCTTAAGGAAGCAGTGGGTAAACGGCCACAACCCTGCCATTGAAACAGAAGTTGCATCTCCCCTGAATTTATCTCTTGCCTGACGCTCAGTGCCTAGTGGGTTTAAGTGGGGACACAGCTGGAGCTGAGCCATCATGGTAAAAGGGTGAGGCAACTGCCTTCTCTCCTGAGTTAGGACTGGCTGGGTGATTTGCAGCAACAGAGAGACCCTCAGAGGAGGCAGGAGGACCATATTGGGTTCATTTGCTTTCCTTTCTGAGTCCACAGGGGCGGTCTGCCCGTGGAGAAGCAGGTTATGGTGCACTAATACAGCCCCGGCAAGGAACCCGAGATTGTGTGCGGGGTGCTGGACAACATTTTGGAAGTAGGGCCAGGAGGCCTGGGGACGTTTCTGATGACCAACAGCAGAACCTGGGGCAAATTGTCTCACCTTCTTGAGCCTCAGTGTCCTCCTAACTTGTCATCTTGATGTCACCTTATGCCAGGCCATTTCTCCTGCATCTTTATGTCAATCCCTTTATTTCTTCCCTACAAACACCCACACATATGCACACACACATGCCCACATAGAGACACGCATATTGTATATATGCACATGTGGTATACCACAGGCACATGCACATGTGTGCACAAACATACCTGTGAACACAGACATGGTCCTCTTCATCCACCTGAATCACTCCCAGTTCAAGTTCCACCTCCTGCCTACCTGGGCCTTCCTGTCTCACCCTGATCAGTTGCTTGTCTGAACCTCATTGGCAGTCCCACCCAAGACTCCCTTCAATTTCCTGGTCATGTTTGGGTTGCGTGTCATTCTTGTTTTTATGTCTCCATATGAAGTTAATCCCCTGACAGCTCCAGGTTCAAGGTCTTCTCCCCAGGTCTTCCATGGTGTGCAGAAGTGAATTTTCCATGATGTTAATGACACACCAGCTCCCAGGCCCTTTATCAGCACAGTCATATGTTTTCTCACAATTGTTGAACCCAAGATACTTTAACTACAATTTGTGTATCTCATGTTTTTTTTTTTTTTCCCTCCAACCTCTGATTAGCCTCCTGTCATATGTTTCTGCTTTTGATGGCATGAGTGGCCACTTTGGAAACCAGCTCTGGGGCAGTTGAATTGGGGGTGCATGTGGTTTAGTGGGATGTATTTACATGGTGTTTGGTCACTTCTCTGTGTAATTCACTTATCACTAGCTGTCACTGTGTAGCAAAGGCTTCCAGGAACATCCTGCTGTCCTCTGTGCAGGAGTGCTCCAGATCATGCCATGAGGGCTCACCTGAAGCTGTAGGGAGACCCAAGGGAACATGTCCTATGGTTCCCAGCACTGGAAGTTCAGGGAGACTGGAAGAGAAACAAGGTGTGGAACATAGAAGCTAGTTGGTGGGGAATTCCTCCAATCATCAGGTACGTGAAATTCTAAGCAGAGGATTCTGTTCTCATTACTGCCTAGTCAAAAATGAAAGCCCTTTCCTGTCAGGAATATACTTGATCATGCAAAGTAATGCAATTATAAATGCACCATTCATTTTGTTTCCTTTGGATGGGAATTACCAGCATAGAATTTATCAGAATCCCCATGTTCAAATGTCTGGCTGATTTGACAGGAAATAGTGACATTGACGGAGATAACATAAAACTCATTATATGCCACTGCAATGAGGACATCGATGACAATCTGGTTAGTGAGTTTCATAAATTCATAGAGTATTTTAGATTTGTCACTGTAAAAGAGGAGTGGAAATGCTCTGAAATCTCATAGCTCATAATGAAAGAGACTTGACAGAGGTTTTCCCAAGGTTGAGAGCAATCCTGAAAATTCGCATGGCATTACCAGTGACAAATTGCAAGATTGAGAGAAACCTTTCCAAAGCGTGAGTAATAAAATTCAAAATTGGATCAACTTGTTAGAGGAGAGACTGAATTATCTTTGTATTCTTTTTATAAAAATGACATTGAAAAAATGATAGTCATTTAAAGAGATCATCAAAGAGTTTGTAGCCCCCCCCAAAAAAAAGTAGGAAGAAAAAGTACTCTGGAGGAAAGTCAGACAGTTATTCTAAATTTTGTGGTGCCTGTGGAATTTGTCAGCTTTTTAAAATTTATAATTTGCTTTGATTTCTTTTCTTTTTCTAAATACCATTTATTTCACTCTCAAAGATAATTTTGCATTTGGAATTCTTTTTTTTCAAGAAGGCCCCCTCCACTGTGAAAGCTTCTGGACCCCACAAGGTAGATGCCCTGCATGGCCCCTGGCCCTGCAGTGAGCTCTGTTGGCAGAGGGTTTGGATATGGGCACAGGGCCTGGGTGCCCTGTGCCATGGGGAATGCAGGCCTGGCTGACATTACACATCTTTGGAGACCACCTGCCTCTAATTCCAAAAGGGGCAAAACTTTTGTCACACTGCCTGTGAGGGCCCAAACCTTTCCACCAACAGTCGCGTCAGGACCTGGCTGGGCCCTGCCAGCCCCCCTGCATTTCCTTTTAATAAAATTTAATGTTTTCATTTTCAAAGTCCTAGAAAATCCAAACACTTTTTAAAAGCCCCGAGGAACTATAAAAATTAATAGCACAGGGATAATTTCTTTTTCAGTGGCGACTCAATTAAACCTGCCAAAGTCAGACAGTGTGATTTAAATGCACCACTTGCACGGGGACCTGAGTGGAGCAGGCAAACATGGACTGAAACAATAATATTTACCAATTACCCTCTTGGATGGTTCCCACCCGGCTCCTTCCCTCTGGGGAGAATTTTTCCTTCCCTCCCTCCTCTCCGGGGGCCAGAGGTCAGCATCCCTAATTGTTTTCTCCTTGAATGGTCACATTGCTATCAACAAGTGACTGAACTTCTTCTCTGCTCAGGGTAATGGAAAAATACCACCGGGCTGGCTGCCCAGGGCAACAGGCCACGTGGACATCACCATCCTGAATGTGGGGCTGAGCTCAAATTTGAAGACGGAAGAGTGGCTGCCAGCCCAGCTCAGCCTGTGCTC
>PVKM010006061.1:0-45529 GCA_004027735.1 Carollia perspicillata | reverse complement strand
TCTTTGAAAATGTTCCATGTGCATTTGAATAGAATGTGTATTTAGCTTCTTTGGGATGAGGGCTCTATATATATATCAGTTAAGTCCATTTCATCTAGGGTGTTGTTCAATGCCACAATATCTTTGTTGATTTTTTTGGAAGATCTGTCCATTTTTGAGAGTGGGGTGTTAAAATCCCCTACTATATTTGTGTTGCTATCAATGTCTTTCTTGAAGTCTTCTAAGATTTTCTTTATGTATTTGAGTGCTCCTATGTTGGGTGCATATATATTTACAATGTTTATGTCTTCTTGGTGGAATCTTCCCTTGAGTATTATGAAGTGACCTTCTGGGTCTCTCTTTATGGCTCTTTTTTTGAAGTCTATTTTGTCTGATATGAGTATTGCTACCCCAGCTTTTTTTTCCCTGTCCATTTTCTTGGAAAATTTGTTTCCAGCCCTTCACTTTCAGTCTGTGTATGTCTTTTGTCCTCAGGTGGGTCTCTTGTAGGCAGCATATGTGTGGGTCATGCTTTCTTATCCATTCAGCTAGTCTGTGTCTTTTGATTGGAGCATTTAATCCATTTACATTTAAGGTTATTATGGATAGGTACTTTTTCATTGCCATTTTTGTACCTATGTTCCTCTCTGTCTCTGTCTTTTCCTTCCTTTCCTTACAGCAGTCCCTTTTAGCATCTCTTGCAGTGCTGGATTGGTGGATGTGTATTCTTTTAGACTTCTTTTGTCTTGGAAGCTCTTTATTTGGCCTTCTATCTTGATTGAGAGTCTTGCTGGGGAAAGCCTAGGTTGCAGGCCTCTGGTTCTCATTATTTGGATTATCTTGCCATTCTCTTCTGCCTTGGAGTGTTTCCATTGAGAAGTCAGCAGCTAACCTTATTGGGTCTCCCTTGCATACTACTTCCTTCTTTTCCTTTTCTGCCTTTAAGATTCTCTCTTTGTCTTGGAATTTTGCCATTTTAATTATGATGTGTCTTAAAGTAGGCCTCTTTGAGTTCCTCTTGATTGGGACTCTCTGTGTTTCCTGTATTTGTGTGACTTTTTCTCTCATTAACTTAGGGAAGTTTTCCATCATTACTTTTTCAAATAGATTTTCTATCCCTTGCTCTTCTTCTTTTCCTTCTGGTATCCCTATTATATGGATATTATTACATTTCATATTGTCTTGCATTTCTCTTAATCCCTCTTCATTCTTTCTCAGCCTTTTTTCCTTTACATGCTCATTCTGGGTGTTTTTTTCTACTTTGTCCTCCAACTAGCTGATCCCATCTTCTGCTTCATTGATCCTGCTTTTGATTCATTCCAATGTGTTCTTCAGTTCAGATACTGTATTCTTCATTTCCTCTTGGCCCTTGTTTATGTTTTCTATTCCCTTTTTCATGTTGATATAGTTTTCAGTGAGTTCATTGTAGTTCCCCTGTAGTTTCTGGTAGTTTATTTTGAGCTCATGGAACTTCCTGATAACCAGTTCTTTGAATTCAATATCTTATAGCTGACTTGCTTCCATTTCATTCTGCATTCTTTCTGAGGCTACCTCCATTTCTTTCATTTGGGGACTGTTTCTTTGTCTTCCCATTGTTTGTGAGACTCTTCTTGTTAGCCTCCTCTTCTTAAATGGGTTTGTTCTGGCCCCTAGGTTTTATGGTGTGAACTGCTGTGGTAGAATGCCTGTGAGATTCAGTGGTGCAGTCTCCTTCATGTATTCTGGTGTTCACTGCTTCCACCTACTCTTTTTTGTGATCAGTTGGAGGGGGAAGCAAAATGGTTTAAGATAGCAGGAGAGTATTCTATGATATTTACAGTAGCAGCTGGTATATAAGAGATAGGAGATCTTTTGGCTATGTATAGTGTTAACCGAGATCTTCAACCCAACTAGCCACTTTTAAGAAAGGATGGGAAGAAGATAAGACTCTTGTTGGGGAGGGAAGGATTGTGAGTTGGATCTAGAAAGCAGTGAGGTTGTGGGAGGTCAGATTCTGGGGTAAGGTGAGAGTAAAGGATAGTAAATAGGTGTAGTGTGTGAGAGAGTAGAGTTAACCTCCAAATAATAGAGTTCAGGAGACTGTGATGTGGACTAAAATCCAGGAAGGATGCTATGAATCATTTATAATTATGTGGAACAGCGGTTATTTATAGTAATATTAGAGCAACACTCATATGCCAGAATCTATGTGATCTGAATAACCTGAATAGGGGGTATAGGACTTTGAGTAATGTGCTGATGGAACACAAGTCATGCGAAGGACAGTAAATTAGCAATACAATGTGGAAAAGAGAATAGGGGAAACCTGTCAAATGGTACAGTATAACCCGTTAAGCAAAGAAGACTATACAAAAAGGAGAATACCAAAAATACTATTAAAATAAAAGATGTAAGAATAATGAAAAAAAATAATAATACAAATATGCGGCAACTTGCAGTTTCCCTGCAATAGCTGAGTGAAATTTGTCTCACTGTCTCAGCTGTTGGGTTGCCCCCTCTTTGAGACCACCTCAGGTCCTTTCATGGTTCCAAGTTTTTTTTTCTCACTTGTGGGTATTTAAAGAAAAAAAATTTTCAGGACAAGGGAGAAAAAAAGAGATAAAATTGGGGAAAAAAAAGATGAAGAGTTCTTGTTGGTTTCAAACTGGCCAAACCGGTTTTTCTGGTCTTGCTGGCTGCAGGAGGCTGTGGGGTGATTGGTGTGGCATTTCTCCCTTCCAGATGTTTACTCAGCCTGTCTTGCAAGCACTGTCCCAAGGGCTAATCTGGCTCCTTTCCCCAATATCTTAGATGGGGGAATCCAGGTTTTCTTCAGAGCGCTTTTCCCCGGTGGCTATTGCTGCAGGCTGGGCTGCAGGGGTGCCCGCTCGGCTAGGCTGCCTCTGTTCTGCAGATTTGGACAGGAACCCTTCCCAGTGCTATGGGGAGACACAGTGCCGTCCATGTAACCTCGGGGTCTCTGCCTGGCTTGGTGGGGAGTCCGCTGCAAGTCTGTCACAGCTGATTCCCCAAACAGTCCCACTGTTTGATAAATTCCTCCTACTCAAACCTGCTGCCCCGTGTAGCCCAATTCTCCAGCCAGATCAGTGACTATGGGGGTCAGTGCCCATCACTGTTAAGACTCAGCTCTCCTGAGCTGGTGACCACAAACTCCTCGAGTGATCACGGCCCCCATGCGTCTTGCCTTCCCATCCTTATTCCCCTCTCTGTTACCAGGCCTTTCCTGGTGCTGCTCAGACCCTGCTCTGTCGGGGAAGGAGGGAGCAGTTGACCCAGCTCTCCCGCAAGAACTCTGTGGTAGGTGCCAGCTCTGGGCGCCAGGCCTGGGGCTGCAGCCGCCCCATCCTCACGCTGGTCCCCGGGACCTTACTGTCCTGAAATATCCTTCTTACTATCTGGTTTCTGATTTTTCAGTGTCTGCTACAATTTTTGGACTCTTATTTTCAAATATGCTGGGGTGCTGTTGGCTGTCTGCTCTGTTCCTCCGTGGATTGGCCAGGTTTTCCTCCTGTGTGTAGGGGGGAGTGAAATCCCCTCCCTCCTACTCCGTCGCCATCTTCAAAACCTCACTTGTTTTTTTGAATTGCACTTTTTTTCATTACCATTTATTCCCCTTATTCCCCTTTTATTCTTGTAGACCAGGTCTTATTCATGAGAAACTTCAATATATTGTTACAGATCTAATGTTCTGTGGTCAGGTAGGCCTGGGTTAAAGCCCTAGAATAAGTGGATTTCTAGTAAATATTAGAGGAATAAGTGAATGAATAATCAAAATGAACTATGAACCATCCCATGCATTAGTCTGTTATTTACCCTAAGAAATTCCTCCCTTTTCATAAGACCATTACATTCCTTGATCTTATTCCCTTTTGTTTTTAAAAAAACTAATCTCAGTGTATTGAGATAAAAAATGAACTTAGGGAGCAGCTATGCAAATGTCTTTCATAATCTGGTAAAATATTATTGTTAAATGAACGTGCTCAACTAGATATGATATGGTCCCTTCTACTCCCCAGTCTCTGACCTCAAGGCACACATCCCTGCTTTGTGGTATGATTATGTTTAGCCTTGCCACATAAAGACTTTATGACATCATTAGAATTATTAGTATGCATCATCTAATTATGCCATTAACACATAAAAATTATGTGACTAGAGATATTTGCATTAAACATGCAATTAGATCAAATTATGCTAATTGCCCAAAATGCAAGATAATTCACTAAAATTAATTTTAAAAACAGAGAAATTAACTCAGTTAAACCACATTCAAATATTATTACATATTTAGAAGTAAACAAGTATATGTTCTTGTTTTTTCTCTGCAAGGTCAGAAACTCTAATCAACATGTCTTCTTGCCTCATTCTTCCCTCTCCAATTCAAAATCTATATGTAGCAGAGTTACTTGTCACAATTACAGACCCAGCACATTACTTCTCTGCTTAAAAATTTTCAGTGACACATTTTCCTGTTAGAAAAAATTCATACTTCTACCCCTTAAGACCTGAGGTAGGGTTGACCTGAGCTTTCTGTGAGCTCTCTGAGTCTTTCTAGTGAATTACTGGACCTGAGGGTCATTTAGAGAAACCCCTGCACTTGTGGTTGGTTTAGAAGTGAAGGTGGTTTTGTGTGGATTTTCCCTCTTTGTTATTACACCTTAACTCCCCAAAGTCAAAAGTCTTGAGCAGACGTGACAGTCTGGAGAACCGTGCCCTTATTGAGTTTTGCTAACTCTGTGCAGCAGGTTTTCTTTGAGTATTTTCAATCATTTCAATAAGTACAATTTATTTCTCAGAATACTATTTTGGTTTCTCTCTATAGGTTTTAATATTTAGAACTACCATCATAATTCTTTTAAAATTAGTTTGTAATTTCTATTTGATTTTTTTTCTTTATACCTAAGAATAATTTTTAGTATGCTTTATTTACACATCCAGATTAGAGACTTTTGAACTTCCCTTTGTTTGTTAGTTTCAAATTTTCTAAACTTAGTAAGACCTGTGTCAGTGTTCTTTATCTTTATATGTAGCCTAATTATGTTGTGCCTGAAATAGATTTCTTTGAGTTTATCCTGTTAAGAGTTTACTTAGCTTCTTGAATTTCTGTGTCTTTTATCAAACTTTGGAGTTTCCAATAATTATTTTAATATTTTTCTAGCTTTTCACTCTTTCTTCTCTCATTCTGGGACTTCGGTGAAACAAATGGTAGACCTTTGGCTATGGAACAGGACTTGAAGCTCAGTTCACTTCTCAATATTTTTTCTTCTGATTCTCAGATTGGGTAATTTTTATTGATCTGTCTTCAAGCTCACTGAACTTTTCTTCATCATCTTCATTCTGATCATGAGTTCATTCAATAAGTTTTTATTTGACTTTTCTAATTCTAAAGTGTCCATTTTGTTCTTCTTTATTTTTTTTTTTGCTGATGCTATTTTAATTTGTCAAATATTGTGATTGTTTATTTATCATTGTTATGATTACTACTATTTTAAAAACATTTTCAGATATTTTGGCATTGATGTCATCTCAATTTGGGGAACTCTTGATATTCTTTTACACTGAAAATTGAGATTTTAATTATTTTTTTCATTTCAAGTAATTTTGTATTGCATACTGGCCATTCTGAATGTTATATTAGAAGCCTCTGGGCCATGTATATGTTTGCTGGATAATGTGATAATTATTTTTGTGTTGATGGCAACCAAATGTAGGTCATGATATTTAGATAGACAATCAAGCTGAACATTCTAATCAACCTTCTCTGCACAGTGGTTCCTATATCAGGTCAGTTTTCAAAGATTTTGCACTGCTATTCTTATTCATTCTATAGGTGCACCACTCAGTGGTTCATCTGATACCTAAATAAAGTTCGTGCATTAAAGCCTTTGGTATACAAATTAGGTTCAAGTTCAAGAATGTATAAATTAGGGTAATCCCAGGAGTCCATTAACAACTGTATTGGTCAATATCTTGAGCACTTTGCTTTCTGCAACCACTCTGGTAATTTCTGGTTCCCTGAAATACCTTTTTATCCCCCTGAAATTCCTTTGGCTAGAAACCATTTATTTCCACAATTGTGCCATGTCCAGGGCCAAATGGCAGAAGAGCAAAAAATAACATACAGACAAATAGCCATGTGGTTCTGCTTGCCTTCTTGCCATTGCAGATCATCACACAAATAAGGAGATTCCACACCCTCAAGAACTTGGGGTTGTGCAGGATCATGGTGGAACTCTTATGCTGCTACAGTTGCCACTATAAAATTGCTTTAGGGCTAGGGAGCAAGATGACAAAGGAAAAATTAATGAAAGAGAAACAGAAGTGGATTTACCTCTACTTTCTCTGAACATAGGAGTTTTGTTTTCCACTCCTAGACTGAGAACAAAGGTTTTCTCTTGAGGTTCTCTCTGTCTCTACCACAGTTCTCATTTCAATATCTCTGAGTGTTAAGTTCAACACAAGGGGTACTGGAGGAAAAAATGATGAAGTCAACCCTGGTTCAGTGGCACATCCAGTTCTGGTGTCATTCTTCAATCTACTTCTTTCTGATTATTTTAAGAGTCTCCAAATAATAATCAATCAATTAATTAATAAAATAGTAGATTTTAAATAGAATCTGAATATAGAGACTGTAGTGATTGAGAAATCCTAATGGAATCATGAATAGCAGTTTGTAAATAAATTATTTAAGGCAATTTTATGAAAGTAAGCTTCCAAAATTGAATAAAGATTAAATACAAAATACACAATTATATATAACTTCTTAGATTTTAATCAATAATTTTTAAAAATACATCCCCTAAAAGAACAAGAACTTGAGGATTTATAAATATTACCAAAACTTTAATAAATGGTTCAGAATCTAGGCAGAACCTGAAGATCCCTCAACTTTGTTCATTAGGCTTATCTTACTTTAATACCAAAATAGGACAGGCAAGAATGGAAAATGGGAAATGTAATCCAAATTCACCTGTTTCATAGCTGTAGAAATAAATCTCAAATAAATATTAGCAAAAGAAATCCAAGATATGTACATAAAGATATTATGTCCAAGTAAAGTTTAATCCTGGAACTGCAAAGATTATTTAGACTTAGAAAATTTAATAATACAGCTCACATTTTTGATAAAGAAGAAAATGCATTTAATTTTTATAAAAAATGCAGAAAAGCACCAATCACTAATAAAAATATCTTGGGGGAAAAAAAGAAACTTCTTTAACTTGGTAATTGGCATCTACCCAAAACCTGTTGGGTAGATACCATATTCAGATATATTAAAATATCATATTTTAGTATAGTACACTTGAAATACTTATTTTTAAAGTAAAAAATGTACATAGGCATTTGTGCTGCATTTATCATATTGATTTATTATTAGTTTACACAATGAATTACTATGTGAACATAAAGAACCTTTTTGATAGACCTTAATATAAGAGGCTTCCTTTTCTGTTTGCAGGTTTCAAATTCCCTAGTTCCTATACAGACATATGTTTTTGGTTGATCTAAAGAATAACTCTTTATAACATTGTCCATGTGGTTTTTATAATACTGCATGGGGCTCTATGTTATGTAATGAGGCATTTCTCTTCATCACTCTGAGAAGCTCTGAAATGTTTTCATGCTGTGCACAAAGATGAGAATTTATAGAATATGCTTGACTATCTCTCTTTTCTTCTATATTTAAATCAATAGATTTGAGAAGTTGATGATCTACTTAGTGTTTAGCTCATATCTTGCTCACAAAGATTTAGATGAGCTATTGAAAAAATGTATTCACATACTATTAAGTTTGAAAAATTATTCCAATTACATAGATTTCCTTTACCACCCCAAGAAGGGAAAAATAAACAAATCCACTCTTTATGAGTTTGGAGTTTGAATTCTACACAGTTTTTGTGTTTTGATTTTAAATTATCTTCCCAATGGATTGTATCTACATGGGTGAAACCATGTTTGCAGGAAAGTAGGAGGCAGAGTAGCTACAGATCTCCTTGCCTCCAAGTATGAAAAAGACACCCGCGTCTGACAGATACACAGTTTTAGACAGTACAGCGAAGTCAGCTGTGTAGTAATCAATAGTATATGAATTACCTATGTTTCACTTCATCTTTGCTTGCTGAATAAACTTTATTTCACCATATCTTTAACATATCTGGCTCCTTACATCATGTAATAAAGAGGAGAGAGAACAGTCTGAGACACACAATGCACAATCATTTCAAACGTTAGCCCTTTTATATCTGAGCCAAATAATTTCAACAAGCATCACTGTTAAGAGTTGGGTAGGGGGTACAGTCGACAGTGAAGGGAGGAACTGGTGTCCATAGATTACCATATTACATTTCCTTATTTTCCTATCACAGGAGAAGTAAAATAAAGTTAGACCTTTTTTTTTTTGGCATAACTTAAGTCATGCCAAAAAAAGCCTTATGCCTTTAAGCTGTCATGCCTATGAAACAGTCAAAACACAAAAGCAAATTATATTTTGGATTTACAAAAATAGCAGACAGGGAACTTTTTAATAACATCCATTTTGTTAAATTTCTACACAGTGTCTTAAACTGAAGCAATGTGGTTACAGGCGTTCATAGTCAGTAAAGCCAAGAATGCCGGTTATGGTCAAATGATTCACTCATCATCATTACAGTACATATGCAGGGAATTTGGTCATTGTGTTCCCAGCTGGCAGCTTTTACTAACATCTGGGTCATTAACATCAGAATCAGCAATCTAGACAATTGTTCCTTCAAAGACAACCAGCTAATCCTGGAACCAAATTAGTTCTCTTCCAAACCCACCTGCAGTAAAATCTAGCAGTCAAGTGGATTACCCTTGCATGGAATTCTTTCACTTAAACGTAAGCATACAGTAGAATGAAATATTCCAGAAAAAAATCCAGGCGTGGCTTTCTAAATGTAGACAACATTCAATATCATGTTCTTGGAAAGGGAAAATCAAGATACCCACGCTCACTTAGTGAGAAATTTGAATGACGATTCTGAAGTTCTCACTGCTACTGAACAAGAGCTATTCAAAAAAAAGGACTTTTTTTTCTCATATTTGAGACAAATAACCACATGTTTCCTTACTATAAACATACAGACAGTTTTGGAACTATTATCTTACATGAAATATACCCAGAGTCAGTTTAAAAGGCAGCTCTGCTACTGGTTGAGCTTCCTGGTCCTAAAGACGTACGGCCTTTATCCAGTTTAATAAATTTTTATAATGGAGTGAAAGGGATCTAAAGCCTCTTTTAATTATCTACCAGTTATCTTGTTGTAGTCACAAACCATTAAGGTAGTTTAATGCCAGAACATTTAAAAATTAGATTACTCAAATGGGTTCTTAAGATTTAGTTAATTGTATTGATCGTACCTGCTAAATAATTTGAAATTCTTGATGACCCCATCATAAACCAATATGTGTGTTGTTTCTAAAGCCCTGTGACATGAATCACATCATTGCTATTTTCTCTGATTGTATATTTCTTAAAAAGGGGAAGGGTTTACAGGAACAAGTATGAAAGACACATGGACAAAAACTAGGGTGGGTGGAAATGGGAGGGAGGGGGAGGGCTGGATGGGTGGGCTGGGATGAGAGTAAAAGATAGAAATCTGTACTTGAGCAACAGTTAAAATAAAAAAAGGAAAAAGAAACTTGCTTTCCCACAGAACACTGGTTTGTGTTGGGACACAGCCCAGCTCTGGCTGTTGTCGACCAAACCAAGCTCTGCACTATTTGTGTTACAACCTCTTCATGCCTCTTGTGTCTTGATCAAAAGTTTCTCATATTTTCCCCTATTCTTTTGCTCATGCTATTTCTTTTATTCAAAAATACCCATTTCCTTTTTCAAACCCCACATCATAGAGTCATTAAAGGTATAATCTGAATACTACACCCTTTAGTTTTTTTCTTTTCATCAGAGAGCTCTCATGAGTTTCCACTTTGTACTTCGTGTTTATTTTTGCTGTGGTTATTTTGTTTTGTACTATTTTTTTCTTTTAATATGTAATTGCCAGATCTCTACAGCATGCTGCACAATTTTTCAGAAAAGGATCCTCACATTAAAATTTATTCAGAGAAAAAGTAACTATTACTTAGTTAACCAGTTCATCCTTTATTTAGTTCCCTTCCCATCATCTGACCCCAGCACAAATTTTGGGGGTCAAAGCTTATCTTAGGTCACAGTTCAAGTACTTTTCTGTTGTGTACCCTTGACCTCACAGTTGTACATCTTTTAATGATTACTGGTTTAAAAATCATGTGAAAAACAGTCCATTGTTGTTGTGATTATTAATACTGACACGAGGACCCAACCTCAGGATCAACAGACGTAGAAGTAGAGCCCTGGAACCTGTGTTTTAGAGACACCCTCTCCCCTTCCCTCTACTGTGAGTCTTGTGTAACTAATCAGGTTGTGATCAGCAGGCATGTAACGACCTCTGAAACATACAACCATTTGAAGAATGGTAAAGTCCCCCCAATTATAAAACCCATGTTAAGCTTATTAGGCACAAAATATGACCATTTGTGAAATTACTCTTCTTTGAACTGTACTCAAAGACTTTATTGTACTCAAATTCCTTTGTGTAGAGTATCTTAAATCCTGATGCTTTCATAGGTGTTAAGTAAAAAATAGTTCCCATAGTCAGTAAGACTGCTAAATGTATCTACCAATACTCAACTCTAGGAGATGTATAAAACACAATGTCCATCTTCGGAGCATGAAGTTTCAGAAAAATATCCGGTGAAGAGCCTGTATGTCCTTAATTTGTTTGACAATCCTTCTGTGGTATAACACCAACTCTTAGACATTTAATGTACAGAAATGGACTTTACAAATCAATGAAATGGAGACTACACTAGAAAATGGAGCAAAGATATACCTATGGCAAATTGCAAAGAAAGAGAAGTAGATAGCTCTTCCAAAAAATAATTAGAAGTAAAGTTAAAACAACCTTAGTTCTTTTCTGTAAAAAAAGTTTTCGTATTAAAAAAAATGCATGTAGAGGGCATCTCTTGCTGAAACTATAGAAAGATCTTGCAACTGGTCTGCTTAGCTCCAGATATTTTCCCCTCAGATACTTCCTCTAGATGCTTTCTCCACAAAGAAACCTGTGATTTATTTAAAACACAGTCTTAGTTTTTATCCCTGAGCTTAAAACTTACCACCTTCACGATATATAGTCCAAACTCAAGGGACCCATGACCAGGGACCCCCACTTGCTCTTCAGCCTTGTGCCCCTTCACTTCTTATTGCCCACTTTAGCGTCTCAGCCCCACCAGCTCCCATTCCCCCATATAATCCCTGTGGCCTCCTGCACTTATATCTTTGTTCATGCCATCCTTCTTGTCTAGAGTATTTCAATCCTCTTCTCCACCTCGTTATGTTCTACTCATTCTTTAAATTTCAGGCTGGTGTCTCCTCTTCCTGGAAGCTTTTCCTGAATGCTCCCCCCTCTCTTTACCTGCTCGGTTCTCCAAACTTACCTTGTGTATCTCTCCCTCTACACTTTATGTTGCTTTACAATGCTGCTCTGACTGTGTGCATCTTCTCAAACAGACTGTGAGCTATTTAATGACAGTGACTATATTTTATTTCTTCATATCTCCTGTGTTTAACACAATGCCTATAGTGTATAGTGACAGGAGAAAAATTCTGGGATGTCATATTAAATTACAGCAGGCCAAAGGGTGGAAGGAAGAAACAAGAAAGGTTAATCAATTAACAACTGCAGGGGAAAACCAGCAAAAGACTGCTTACTTGCCTGATTATATTTTGAAACTTTGAATTAACTTCTAGGTGGCTATCTTGGGAGTTATCTAGAAAAAAAATTGAATAGCTAACCACCAGGTACAAGACATTTTGTTTATGCACAAACTTTCTGGACTGTGCCTACAACCAATACAAAGAGGAAACACCTATTTCTTATGGACCCTGCACCTGTCCCAGAACTAGCCCCACGTCATCGTCTCCCACCCACTCTGTAGGAAAGTGTTTGTCAGTTCCAGGGTGGTGGGCCTGTTGTTTTCTCCATCTAGGCCTGCTCTTGGTGGTTAAGGCTGCATGCCCCAGGGCCTGATCCTTTTCCTGGCCAGCATAAGGCTCAATAAACTCTTTTTTCAGATAAACTTTTGCCCAGGTAGGTGTTTGTTGAACATTAGGAACTCAATAAATGTTACGTTAATGAATACATTAAATGTCATAAATGAGTATAAATTTAAAAAAATGAATATAGTAGTAAACTTGTAAGCCAGTAGTGGGGTTGGAAATTGCTTTGTATTTCTATAAAGCTACTTGACAATGCTTAATACCTGTGTTTAAAATATGTACAAATTTTGCCCTGGCTGGCATAGCTCAGTGGATTGAGCATGGGCCTGCGAAGCAAAAGGCTGCCGGTTCGATTCTCAGTCTTGGGCACATGCCTGGGTTGCAGGCTAGGTCCCCAGTAAGGGGGCACGTGGGAGGCAACCACACATTGATGTTTCTCTCCCTCTCTCTCTCCCTTCCCCTCTCTAAAATTAAATAAATAAAATCTTAAAAATATATACACAAATTGTATTGGTAATTTCTTAAAGAAATTTATCTTACAAAAATAATGAACAATGTTCCTAAATTTCTCTTCTATAATCTGTTCATTGCAGTAGAAGAAATTGAAAAATACTTATATGTTCCACCAAATAAAATTTGTTAAATAAATTATATTCTATTCGTATCATGGAATTCTAGACAGTCATTAGAAAATCATTCCAAGTGAATATTTGTTTATATGGAAATATGATCAAGAAAAATTCTAAGCAAGAATGTAAAGTATTAAGCACTAAACACAGCATAATTATGTGTGTTTTCATGACTGTGTTGTATAATGCAAATATGTATGCACACATATGTTATATAAGTGTGTATGTTTCTATGCATATATGTGTGTGTGTGTATATATATATATTTTTTTCCACCAAAAAAGAAAGATATTCACCATGTTGACAATAATTATCCTTGAGTGGTGAAATCATTGATGTTTAGTTCAAACTTGCAGTTTACAACATTTTCTCTAGTGGAATTAAATTTTGATATCATTTAATTTTTCTTAATGGTACTTTTGTGGTTAAATGCTCTTTCTTTTATCCCCCAAAGGCACTTTGCTCATCACGTCAGTATGAATGTACAATTCCTAGACTGACTCCACCAGGACTGAGCCTCTGAAAAGTAAAGGCTATGATAGAATTGTCTCAGTGTGCTATGGTATTCGCACAGTGCCTGACTCGATATGGCATTGCTCGTGATTTCTGGAATGAATCGCCAATCAGAGTTTGACCAACTTCATAAAAAATTACTAAAGTTGATCTAATTATGCCTGATTATCAAAATCTACTTTAAGTAAAGCTAAATGACAGAGATATTTAAAGCATTTCTATCTTTTAAATTGAAATAGCTCATCCATAACCACATACACGCTGAGCCCTCAGTACTGATTGAGATAATTCTATGAAAGGCATGAGTTAGGCCAGTAAATGACATAGAGACTCTTAATTCAAATCATGTTTCTAAATGATAACTAAAGCTTTAAGTGAATCTCTGAGGTGGCATTTCTATTCAGAGAGGAGAATTTGGACTCAGCTTTGAAGTTATTTAATTTTTATATACTAATCTAAATTAAGAAAATCTATTGCATATTATCATTTCAAGTATATTTGCATTTTATTTTACCATAATAACACAAACTGTAGAACATTTGTCCCTGCTTAAAACAATAACAATGATAATAATATATCCTACATTAGATATCTTAATTATAGTTATTTATACATATTGAAAATAGAGCAAAATGTCTTCCATTGTTTATAATGACTAATGATGTCAAATACAGTAATAATTATAGCAAATATTTTCTCCCTTTATCAATCGGTTTGACTAGGACTATTAACTAATTTACATATCATTGTGATCATTTTAATAATGATATGGGTAATTATAATTTCAAATATTTTACAGATGAAGAAACTGTGATATAAGAAGTATAATTCCTCCAGGGTCATAATACGTGGTATTTTATGAAACCAAGGCTTTCTGATACCAGAACCTGTGCTTTTAAATGCAACGTCAAATTGAGAAAAATTATCATAAACTAAAGAAAAAAATTCCAACCTGTTGGAAAATATTCAGCCTTGTATGTTACATGTTAACTAGCATTTTTACATATTTAGAATTAATTTTGTATATTTTAAAAATTATTTGTGTGTTGAAATGACTTCTAAACCTCTAGACACCTAGAAGGTAATCATAATGATAAATTAAATGTCTGAAAGGTGCTTTTTATTTCTTGTGAAAAAGCAAGATATAAAATGTGAAAGGTTTTACATTAAAATTAATATTTCTATAAGTATACTAGAACCACAGGTAAATATTTAAGTACATGTTTTTTCCAGATATGAAAGATAATGCATACCCTAAGTAAAATTAAATATATATATATGTGTGTGTGTTTTAGAATTTTTTAAATCTCCATAATATTATACTCAAAGAATTTTGGCCCACCATAAATAGTCTCTGGAGAAGAATGACAATAATTATCACCAGATGTTTATAAAATGACATAGACTGCACCTTGGGAAAGGAGTCTATGATACAAAACCAAGATCAAAGACACTACTATTATTACTTTACTCAAAAAACTTCAACAATCTGCAACCAAAGAACTTTCACATCTTAAAAGAAAGATGTGAAAAAATCACAGAAACTAGGAATGGAACTGTATTCATAGCCTCCAATGATAAAACTTTAATATTGTTCATACTCAGCATCAAATAATAAACTTAAAAGAAAATTCCAGCTCCTTTCTCTATTAGTTTGCGAGGTATATAACAGCAGTCCTTGTTTGGAGTCTGAAAAGGGAACCATGTATTTGCTAGTAATACTTTTAAATGCTCCTAGATATCACGGGTCCTTAGGTGAATCTCAAAGAGCTGATGATTCTCCTGACTGTGGGAATGAGCGCCAGTGCCCACGCCAGACAGCAAAGGGGATTGTGACAGGCAGTGGAGTCTGTGCGAGTTCACTTCCGAAAGGGCTGTGAGCCACGTCAAATTTTATTTCATCTGCTGCAATATGCAACAGCACCTGTAATCTGGTGAACATTTCTAGAAACCTAAAAGCAGCTCCTTTTCACAAATAAAAAGATTTCAGATGTTTTGAGAAAACGGTGGTTTGCTCCCTAAGCATCTTCACATTTGAATACATTCACTGGGGCCTTGTTAAAATAGTAAGATCCTTAACATGGAGGAATTGTTGAATTAAATATGTTATACCTATATACTGAAAAATTATGCTGCCTATAAAAATCTATCTAAAACCATTTTAATGACATGGCAAGTTCGTATAAAACAAATTCCAGATGAAATATGTAATTTCTTAGATGTTTCCAATTTCATCACCAGAACTAGCAGTAGGTTTGCCACTGTGGTACCCAGGTATCTTTTTTCCAGTTATCTATAAACAATGTAAAAGTTTCTTTGAAGATTAATTATGTCACCATAGAGGATACAAAGAGAAACTGAGATGTGAATTTTAGATATTCAGTAAATTTAAAAAATTCCTAAATCTTGCACACCTGCCTTCCAATGTGTGCTGTTTAAATGCAGGGCTCAGCTACATTATAAATTCTCACCAGTCGCAGACTTTTAATTGTGCTAATAAAAGCATAAATATAAAAAGTTATATTTAGGAATGCTTTATTTATATATTTATATTTATAAATGCATAAAAATATTCCTCAAAACCTCCTCCAGTTCTAAAGGAAATTTCTTTTCCTTTCGCCTTTTTTTTTCTGTCTGCACAATTTCTGATGGAGAAAGATGTGTACTGATGTATACCTATACCATACTGGAAGAAGCCAAATAACATCATCAATTTACCATTAGCAAGTCTTTCTCTTAATTTAGCAAGCCTGACAGTTGACTTTGCAAGTGTTTCAGAGTGGATGCGGACTCATGTTCATAAAGTTCCTAAGAAACCAGTGTTTAAAAGGAGTGTCAATAAATTTGTTGCAAGAGAAATAAAGGTGCCAGAGGGACTGAACATTGTGGTTAGTCCGATTAGTGGTTCTTTGTCTCTAAAGACATATTAAGTAGGAATCCTATTGATTAAGAGGCAGCTTGGTAAGCTTGAAACAATGATCAGAACAAAGAGAGCAGTTCTCTGATTTGGGTATATAATGAACCTCGTTTAGCTATTACAGAGAGCCTGGTGCCTCCCTGTTCACTAAAAGGGGTGCAGCTGAGATGAAGACTCCAAGAGTTCAACGCTTTGACTGAATTTGTTTTTCCAATGCTGGTACTTAGAAGAACGGACATAACCTAAAATGCTTTTTTTCCCTTATTAATCCACCTTTTTTCCAATTAGCACTCACATACACATTATTTTGAAAAACTCTCATTAAGTTTGGTAATATCATCAGTCTACTCTTAATATATTTCTGCTTAGAACCATTAAGTTTTGTTTTTTTAACTCAATTCTCAGAAGACAAGTTCTTGGTCTGCCCACATGATACACTAGTATTCTGTATTCTGGGAATTTTTATCAGGAAGAATGCAGTACATTTATAATAAGAAAAATATATATTTTAAAAAGAAACTATTTGCAAAGAACATTTGACCTACAATTAAAAAGTTACAGGTGTGGCTCAGTTGGTACGGCATGGACTGGGTTCCATTCCTGGCCAGGACACACGCCTGGGTTATAGGTTTGGTCCCAGGTCGGGGAGCCTACAAGAAGCAACTGAGGGATGTTGCTCTCACACATTGATACTTCCCTCCCTCTCTTTCTTCTCTCTTCCCCCTCTCTAAAAGTAAATAAATAAAATCTTTAAAAATTTTTACAACAATAACATACAGTTTCTAAAGTTGAATAATCTACTTCATATAAGTTTTTACCAATTCGACATTCAAAGTTATCTCTCCATTGTTGCTAATGTTATGGTCCCCTTAATACAACTTAAATGTTAAGTCATTTTTGTGTGTCTGGCTGTTTCACTCATTGTCACTAGCCAGATCATTTTCTTTCAGTCTTTACAAGTCTTTTAATTATTTCAGATTAATCTACTATGTCACTCAAATCTGTTTATTGTTTCTAGTTTTCCTTTTAGAACTGAATTCTGTGTCAACACAATAGGATATTTAGCTGAGGACTGAACCACAATTGGGCAGTGATGTAATTGTACTATGTTTAAAATGACTTAACAGGGAAGCCATTTGAACCCCATTCCTCCTGAAGCCTGACTCTCAGTCCTGGTATACCAGTGGTGCCCCTCTGCTTCCTGCCAAAGCCTGTTGTCAGCTAGTATTTTAGACAGGGTTTACAGTTCAGATAAAGGGACGGTTGTGTAACAATTATATTACAGTTGAACCACAGGGAAATCTAATTACCCTTTTCATCTGAGAATTTCCAGGTAACCTGCGAACCGTGGTTAATGAAGCCTCAGAGTTCCCCAGGAAGATATGAACTTGGACTGTGTGCCTTTGAATGCTGTTGGTGGGTAAGCATCCAGACTCACCTTGTCCCTTTCACTTCAGTCTGGCATTGCATGACATCGCTAAGTCAGCCCTGCAGCAGCACTTAAGAATGTGTCACTTAACCCTTGTTTGAATATAACCAGAGAGACGTGGTCGTAAGTCCTTGGGATCAACTACAAACTACTAAAATACTATGCCAGACTAAATTTGATACCTCTCTCCTCACAAGAAATTGCCTCCCTACATTGTCCACTGTCACTTTGAGAAGATGACAGATGACATCAAGTACCAACAAAGGCCATTTGCTTTTTCCTGTCTAACTCAATTATTAAATGATCTGTTATAAAATCGCCCTTTATTCTCTTGCAGCAGTTGTTTCAGACTCAGATAATAAGCCCTACGGCGCAGGCACTGCATCTTTAATTCCAGTTAAAAGCTGGACTCCCATCCAGTTGGGCAGATGGGTGAATATGGCAGCCAACTAGGGACTTGAATGGGAGGAGGGGAATCGGCGAGTCGTCTGTGATTGAACGCGGAGCTTCTCATACCCAATAGACTACTTTTACAATTTTAGAAGTCACCTGAAGTATCCTCCTGCTGGTGTTGAAATAACAATGCAATTCATAAAAGAAAGTTTTTGACTATTTATGTACAGTACCAAAATAGCTGAATAGAAAGAAAACATTCAGCTATTCTCAGCTTCTGGTGGATTTCTATGGACAAAGCAACCAGGGAACAACACTTGTTTCATGCTCCATCTAAGTGTTGAGACGTAGGGCATTTTTTTTTTTCCTAAACAAGAGGCCATATGCAATCTTATTAGGCTGGGATGATGAAATTTGATAGGAAAAAAATTCTTAAAATACATAAATGTTAGATTTCTTTTTTTAAATCCTCACCAAAGATATGTTTATTGATTATTGGTCTGAGAGAGAGAGAGAGAGACCCACATCCTTCTGGTGTGCAGGATGACCCCCCAACCAACTGAACTCCCTGGTCAGGGCTCAATACTGGATTTCTTAAAACTGCTAATTAATAGGCTGATTCTGGTGATTTTAAAATGCCTGCAATGTGATGACCAGAAAATTCATCTGAGTTTCATCTATTTATTTTTCAGGTAATACATGATACTAAATAGCCAACAGATGCAGCTGAAGGGGGAAACAAGAAGATAGGACAGAGGATGTTTAGAGATAAGGGTGAAGGGCTGTTTTTTGTATTCTTTCAAAGAAAGTTATTATTTGTTCTTATCCTTAAACCCCCCTCCAAATATTTTCAAAGTGTTTTATGAAATTCTGACTTTTTCCCCTTCAGAATAGAAAATTCAGGCTTCAAAAAGAAATTAGCGAATGACTCCTCCATTCCAAGGAATTTGAAAATTCTTAAAGTCATATTTGTATCCCTGGGAAAAAAAATAGATTGGCATGTTAAAAATCATTAATACAGTGTAACACATAAGGCTTACAGAGTGAGAAACATCAAAAGTCTGAAATGTAGACAGTAAGTTACTCTGATAACAGAGACTTGATTTAATTTAAATGAAGGATATTTCTACGGTGACAATTTAAAGTGAATTTCAAGTTTCTGTTAATACAAACATGCTCTTCTGCTTTGTGAAATCTAAGAATCGCTTTATAAATATATACTTCTGAGCTTTCTAAATTTGCTCTACTGGGTTTTATTTCTCCTAATAATGTTTAAGATTACCTGTGATTGTTAACATTGATGTTTTAAATATTAAATAATTTTATTATAAAAATCTAAATATTTTGAGGGCTAGATTTCAGGTAAAAACTAATATTACTCGAGATACTTATTTTAATATGATAGAGTGGTTCAGTTAATTTCCCTTTATATAATAAATGCATATTTTAAATTTCAGTCCCTCTAGAAAAAGCCATAAAAATATTTATGATGAAAATTTCAAATAATTTTTACCTTGTACCAGGACCACAAGAATAATAGTTAAGTGGCACCAAAATTTAGTCAAAATAGTGAAGACTTTTAATTTTTTTTATTACTTTGGAAAAAGTAATTTTTATAAGCTATTACTTTGAATAATCTGTGGCTATATGCCTAGGAAATAAAACATTAAGTAAATACTACTTTTCAGGACATTGAAAATTAGCAAAAAAATATATGATACCTACAATTTTTATTTTTTTTAATCATTTGTTTGGAAAGAAGTCTTTTTCTTCTTTACATTCCAGGCTTGCCATATTGGTTTATAATGTTTTCTAAGTGGGCAGATTATACCAAATTATTTGATATATTTTTCTTAATTGTAGAGTTCTTTTAGAACCACTGAGCAATTGTTTTGCCTTTTGTTAATCTGAATGTATTGATGGTAATTATTTTTATTAATATAGTTTATTGATGATGCTATTACTGTTGTCCCATTTTTTCCTCCCTTTTATTCCCCCCTGCCCTGCACCCCCACTCCCACCCCCACCTTAGTTCATGTCCATGGGTCGTACATATAAGTTCTTTGGCTCCTCCATTTCCTATACTATCCTTAACCTGCCCCTGTCTATTTTGTACCTACCATTTATGCTTTTTATTCCCTGTAGCTTTCCTCCATTCTCCCTCCTCCCCCTTCCCACTAATAACCCTCCACGTGATCTTTATTTTTGTGAATCTGTTCCTGTTCTAGTTGTTTGCTTAGTTCGTTTTTGTTTTTATTTTTGTTTTGTTTTAGGTTCAGTTGTTGATAGTTGTTTGTTGTCATTTTACTGTTCATAGTTTTTGATCTTCTCTTCCTTAGATAAGTCCCTTTAACATTTCATATACTGATGGCTTGGTGATGCTGAACTTCTTTAACTTGACCTTGTCTGGGAAGCACTTTATCTGCCCTTCCATTCTTAATGAGAGCTTTGCTGGATAGAGTAATCTTGGATGTAGGTCCTTGCCTTTTAGGATTTTAAATACTTCTTTCAAGCCCTTTGTTGCCTGCAGGGTTTCTTTTGAGAAATCAGTTGATAGTCTTATGGGAACTCCTTCGTAGGTAACTGTCTCCTTATCTCTTGCTGCTTCTAGGGTTCTCTCCTTCATTTTAATCTTGAGTAATGTAATTATGATGTGCTTTGGTGTGTACTTCCTTGGATACAACTTTTTTGAGACTCACAGAGCTTCCTGGAATTCCAGGAAGTCTATTTCCTTCCCCAAATTGGGGAAGTTCTCTTTCATTATTTTTGCAAATAAGTTCTCAATTTCTTGCTCTTTCTCTTCTCCTTTGGCACCACTATGATTTGGATGTTGGAATGTTTAAAGTTGTCCTGGAGGTTCCTAAGCCTCTCTTCATTTTTGTAATTCTTGTTTCTTCATTCTGTTTTGGTTGAGTATTTATTTCTTCCTTCTGCTCCAAACTGTTGATTTGAGTCCCTGTTTCCTTCCCCTCACTGTTGGTTCTCTGTACATTTTCCTCCATTTCAATTTTCATAGCTTTCACTTTTTCCTCCATTTTGCTACCATTCTCAACCATTTCTGTGAGCATCCTGATTACCAGTGTTTTGAATTCGGCATCTGTTCTCTCTTCATTGCTTTAGTTGTATTTTTTCTGTAGTTTTGATCTGTTCTTTCATTTGAGCCATAGTTTTTGTCTTGGCACACCTGTTACATGTTAAGGGGTGGACCATTAGTATTCTCCAGGATGGGGCAACCCACGTTGCTGCATTGTGGCACTGTACTTGAGGGAGGGGTCAAAGGGGGAACAATGCTGCTTGCTCAGTTCTCTGCAGGCTTTCAGTTGCTTCCTCTGCTACCCACAAGCAATTGGGCCCTTCTGATGCTGATTCTCAGGTGGGTGGCTTTGTATACATTCTAGGACCCTGTGGGTCTCTCCTGTGAGGCTGGAAGTTTCTTCTGCCGCTGCAACCCCACAGGTGTTTTCAGTTAGAGGGTTTGAGACTTGATTTCCCAGTGCTGGAACCCTTGGTTACACAGTCTGTCTCACTTCCCAGTTGTTTCTCCCGGTTTATCCACACAGAACTGTGGGACCACCCACTCTGCCAGCTGCTGCTTTGCCCAGTCCATGAGCTTCCGCCTTGCCCTGAGTCCTCTCCACCCCAGCTGTGCCCATGTCTGCCCCTCCTTCTGGTCTGGATAATGTTTCTTCTTTAACTCCTTGGTTGTTGGACTTCCATACAGTTCAATTCTCTGGCAGTTCTGGTTGTTTTTTGTTCTTAAATTTGTTGTTGTCCTTCTTTTGGTTGTGCATGTAGGCAAAGTGTATCTGCCTACACTTCCATCTTGGCCTGAAGTCTCTGATGGTAATACTTTTAATTAATCATCTATTTTGTCAGGACACTGGACAAATCCCACCCATGGAAGGAGTTAATATATTTAATCATCCTAATCAAATTCTCTCTAACTAGTTCTTCTTGTTTACTCCTCAATAGCTTTGAAGGGGAAGAAGAGGAAAATTAACATTGACTGAGTTTAAGGTCTCTGGTAGACATAAATCCACACATATGACCTAAAACATAAACTTTACTATCCTTATTTTATAGGGCCAGAAACAGCAGCTCAGAGAGCTGTAATTGCTGGGTTATGGTTAGACTTGAAGTTTGTGTAGTTAGAAAGTTACATGACTTGAGAATTTGGCTTTAAAACTCATGTTCCCGTGCTCTTTCCTTTTAAATGTACTATATCTAACATGTTTTCTAATCTAGAAGAGTTGAATTTGTTAACATATTATATAATTTTGTAGCACATTACATTTTCCAATTTTAAATGAAATGATGATGAGGAAGGGGAGGAGGAAGATGATAACAGCTGGTATTTGTTAAACTCTTAGTGGTCTGTGGGCCCTGTGGTCTGACTATCTGCATCTGTTTTTCACTGTGCTACAGACTAGGCAGGTGACCATGAGAAAATTCTTAACCTTTTCTGTTCCTTAGTATCCTCATCAGTGTCATGGAGGAAATATAATCATGCAGTTTTTACATTGTTGTGAGGAATAAATGGGTTTCTGTGAAGAACAAATGGGTATTTAGAATTAATGTCAATGACAAACACTCCATACAGGTTAATTATTGTTACCAATTCTTGTGTTAAATGTTAAGCACATGTGACCTGAGTATACATTCAGGACCAGGTCTGCCTCTTGGAAAGATACACCAGTGCAGCCTCCTCTGGGACTCATGATTGACTGAGAGGTATTTATTATATGTCCTTAGACTTACTCTTTTCCCTAGATATCATTAGAACCCAATTTCAAAATTTGGGTCTTGAAAGATACCTCAAGGGGTCTCTAAAAGATGCCTCCAGTGGAATCCATTTGCAGGTGTGATTAACATGGACTGCCTTCTCCAATGAGTCACCCCTACAATCTGCAAGGACTTTCTCCTGAAATGTCCTTAGCCTTATCTCCTTACACCCAACTTACCCTCAATATTCAAGTGCTAGTGTGATAATGGCCATGGGGGAGGAAAAAGGTGTCTGGGTTTAAGAGGAATTCGGGGAGGTAAAACAGGTGGTCCTCAATGAATGATGTAGCCTATCTAGCTGTGAGGAACCTTTCCTTTGCCTCCTTCATGTCTCTGCATAAACATAACTTTTAGAGAATTTTTTCTGGACTGTAGGACTGGTCAAGTGTTCCCTTAAAATACTCCCATTGTGCCTATAATTCTCATGTGTAGTATTTTCCATGCTTTTCAATAAATAATTGTAAGTACACTGTTTCGTGTATTTCTTCCCAGTAGATTCAAGAGTTACAAAGAGGGCAGATCAATCCTGCATTGCGGACCACCACACCCCAATACCAGGCACAAAACCTGGCACATACTAGGCATTAAATAAAAGTTGGTTAAGTAACAACTAACCCTTAGAATATAAATATTTCCCTTGCTTTTAAATTGATTTAGTAACTTTTAACTTTTGGTTTTCTGCAGTAATTAAGAAATATTCCCAAACTGTGTTAAAAAAAGAAAGAGTATTCTCCTTTGAGTTTGTGTTCACTCCTTCTTCTCAACATTCTTTTATTCCTTTTTTTGTTGTTGTTTGCCTCTTTCTCTTTATTTTCTTCCTCCTTCCCTCCTCCTCCTCCTCTTCCTCCTCCTCCTTCTTCTTAGAGACAGTGTGTATATTGTTACCAAGCCTACATCAAAACTGGGTGTTTTAAACACCTGGCGCACCACTTCAGTCCCTGAGCCTTTTATATGTATGACATCACTGAATCGATCATTTCCGCCAGGGCCTGGGCCAGCCTTATGTGGGGCAACATGACAGCATCTAGGCTGCAGCATGAACTTCACAATTTTAGCCTCCTGGTGAGAAGCGGACTAAGACTCTAAGGGAACCAATTGATGAAATGCCTCACGGTCAATGGAAGCTGTAGGGTAAATAAACCTCCTTTTCTCTCCCAGGGTGATGGTCTGGAAGCATCTTTCAGAAGGCTTCTCAGAAGGCTCCGTAGTGTGGAGGAGCCAGTTCCTCACAGCGATGGCCAGATCTCTGCTTCATCATTGACCTGGCCCCCCACCTTCCCTGCTTTCCTTTTCCCCACCTCCCTCCCCATTATTGGGTCACAGATATACCTTTGCTTCAAGTTCTTTTTAGGGATGCCAGTGGACAGTGGTGGCTTTAGAAGGACAATCTGCTAAAATGGCACAGTGAAGACAACCAGGAAAAGTTCCATAACAATAACAATTCTTATTTTAATAAGTTCCATTAACAAAGCCTTGCAGCTTACATTTTCTCTTTCTTTGCAGTGAAATCCATAATCTTATTTTTGTTGCATAAAAGATTTGTCTGCTCAATCAAAATCAGTTACACTGTTTTTTTTATCAGTTTGCTTATGAAATAAAACTATAATACAAATTTAAACTTTTGTTGTTTTTATATGAAATCAATAAAAGTGCATTAGGAAAAGATTAGTCTGAACATAAGTTAGCATGGAATCTTCTGGGGACCACTGCACTAAATATGTGACTTTAGGAGGATTTTCTCTTCCTTCAAGGGGGTAAGGAGTAGCACCAATACTAGTTGGAGACATGTCAACTTTCCACAGGTTTTGTTTGTTTTTGTCTTAAAATTGATTATATTTGTGACAGCAACTAAGTTAACATTTCTCTCCTTTTACTATTGCCTGGAAAGAAGCTCAAACAAACGTGCAAAAAAACAAGCTAAAACTATCTCAAAAAGAGGTTGTGAAATGTGCTTTCTGACTGATAGGGGACTCAAGACTTGGAAAATTTTAGCTTAAGGTAAAAAGTTGTAAGTCTATCAAGTAATATATATGTTAAAACATTTGTTTCAGAAACTACAGGTAAGGCGGGTCCTGGCTCCTGGGAAAACAACCTACCTCCTGGGGCACTGCTAGAGATCACCACCTGGGGACAAAAGGAGGCATCCGGGCCTTTGTGTTCCAGGGAGAGACAGATGACCACCACCCCTGGAACAGCTAACTGCCCAGGGCAGGAATGTTGCAACTTCTATCACCTAATCCTCCCTGAATCTCAAAGCCCTCACCACACCTTGTTTATTCTCTGGTATAAAAAAAAAAAAAGTCTGGCCTAGAAAGAGAAGGCAAGATGGTGTGTTAGGCTATGAACCCGCCATCTTCTCAGATCGCCGGCCATCTGAATAAAGTGCCCATAAAAGATTCAGTCGCTGTCATTGCTTATTGGATTTGGTAGTGACAGGCAGCCTGAACACCGCTGTCTTTTCTTGTTACATGGTTGTATCTCTTTTAGAAACAGTAGCAAATTTGGTAGTATTATCCCAGACACAAAAATCAAGCATTTCCAGAATCTTCGGAAATTTAAAGCATTTAATTATGCTCTCCAATTATTCAAAATTATCTCTGAAAGTGAAATAAAAGGGGACATCTAATAAAAATACACCATTTAAAATTGCATTGTATCAGAGTGTACTCGATTTATCAGGGGGGCCGCTTTAGAAGTTATATAAATGTCTAACCACTATGTGGTACACCTGAAAATAAAATAATTTTGAATGTCAACTGCAACTGAAAAATTTTGAAAATAAATAAATAAAATTGCGTGTTCATAATTACATAGTCATAATTCAACAAATCTATTTTAAAAAGGTGAACCATTTTTAAAAATGCTACTGTGTTATAAACATAGAAAAAAAAAAGAAACCTGAAACTTTATTTGCAATCTCATTTGTTTTAATACAGCTTTTGCATCTCTAGATCTTGATTCAGTTGTAACTTGTGCCACTTCACGGGCAATTTGCCTGGATAATGCCTGCCGGCATGACGCCACTTCCCCTCGCATTAGCTGAGGGGGTGACTTGGATTCGGACACTCTGAAGTTATCTCACAGCAGGGTGAAAGTTCCTTATGTCACTCTTCCCCACCCCCTCCCTTCCACCACATTACTTGTGGTTAGTTTCCTGCTGAGCACATTTTCTTTCACGTTAACACTCATTTTTTTTCAACTGACTTTGCAGAACAGATGTTCTTCTGTGAGTCCCCATCTTTCTTCTTCCCCCTGACATGTTTTTCACAAAAGTCTCCCTTGCTACTCCTCTACCCCTTGTTTAATCCAGAAAAGGGTTGGGGAGGGCAGGAGAGAGAGAAGGAGAAATGAAAGACTCATTCTGAGTATCTTTAAAAAAGTTGTTAAGCCCTGGCTGGTGTAGCTCAGTGGACTGAGCACAGGCCTGTGAAGCAAAGGGTCATTGGTTCGATTCCCAGTCAGGGCACATGCCTGAGTTGCAGGCCAGGTCTCCAGTAGGGGACACATGAGAGGCAACCACACATTGATATCTCTCTCCTACTCTTTCTTCTTGCTTTCCCCTCTCTCTAAAAATAAATAAATAAATATTTTTTTAAAAAGTTGTTCCTTAGATATCTTCCTGTGTATTTTGTTCCCACCTATTTTTTCTGATATACACACATACACTTGCGGAAAATAAATTTGCTTCTTAATTTTTGTCTACTCTATGTATAATTTTCTTCTGAAAACTAGTGCACTTTTATTTTAATATTTTATGTCTAGAGCGATTTTGTACAGAAATTATCAACGGGATATATATCTTATCCCAATTTTCATCCACCCCCAAGTCAGTGGTCACAAGTTAATCTTAAAGAGAATTAGCTTTCAGTAGTCCTTTCTGTCAGTCCTGATTTAAAGTTTAAAAGTCATATGTCCCCATTCTTGCTCTCTGTCACTTGTCAAAGATGATTTGTGTTCTATCTGCACATTTAATCAATTAAAAATGTGTATAAATTTTTCTATTTCTGAAATGCATTCACTAGGGAGAGGGACTACAAACTTAGAAAGAAGATGAAAACTTTTTCTTTGGCTTCTTTGGCAGCAAAACCAAAGCTTTTGGTCCAGGGATCCAGAACGGTTGAGTGAATCTCTGGCCTTCTCTCCCTGGTGCCCATTTCCTCTGCAGTGGAAACTGTGAGTGGAAACATCCCCAAACTGTGCAGTGTGGGATGAAGTATGTCCACGTTAACCCTCCAGATATTATAGCTGGAGTCAGTCTCAAATTTTCAGGACTAAAGATCTCTGAGGCCAAGCTTTAAAAAGTATTGTTGTTCTGAGGATTCCCTTATTTCAAATATTTTGTCATTAGTGTTGAGGCCAAGAGAAAGAATGTTAGGAAGAAGTGAAAGATGTTTATTGAGCTCAAAGATATGCTCGCGTAGGCAAGCAGATGTTGCAAGCAGATAGCCATCTGACTGTTACTAAGGAAGAAAATTTTTTGCCCCTGAGTTCATTCCGAACCCACCAATGATTTGCCTCGTTTGTTTGCCCACGCGATTTCAAAGCCACCAATGATGGGTGACCCATTTGTATTGCTGAGCCAATCGCTAACCGCCACATTCACTTCTGTGCCCGCCTTGCTTGCTCGCGTCCATAAAAACCCTTAGTTGTGAGCGTTAGGCGCGACTCTCATTTGCAGCTCTAAGGAGCACTGTGTCTCCGGACACATTCGGAGAGTTCCCCCCTGCGCAGGTAAAACTTTGGCCAATAAAGTAACATCTTCGAAACCCTGAAAGTCTCCGACATTTGTTCTCGTGGTTGGTGGATGCAACAATTAGTTCATCCAACAGGAAACAAATACTAAGGGTTCTTGAAACCAACTTCTTCCATGTGCTTTTGCGATAAACCCTTGACAAAGATTTTACACGTTGCTACCTGGGTCGGTCAGAGGTTTGAGTGTAAATCAGAGATCATTAAATTGATCAATATGACCCAAATTGATCAATATGACCCAAATTGATCAATATGACCAATCTCTCTCTCTCTCTCTCTGTCTCTGTCTCTCTCTTACTGCAGAGGATTGGCAAATGAAGAATCAAAGGCTTCTGCATGTTGTCTCATATTTGTAGATTGTACACATCAATTATTTCTCCTCAAAAATATTTTTAAGAAAATTGGAAATTTTTCCCAAAGATATTATAATTCAAAACTCTTCTTATAAACTAGGTATTTAAACCTTTTTCATCAACAACCATAATTTGGAATTCTAGAGTTTCCTCTCACTTGAAAAAATGCCAATTTATTTTTAAAAAAAAGAAATAAAGAAATCACCAATCCCCTATAGCCCAGCATTAAACCCAGAGTCATTTAACATCTGAAACAGGCCATCAGCCACTTCATCCTGAGAAAGAGGGTGGCTTGCTGTTAATTCATAGCTGTCATTCACACTCATGGCTGTTAGACAAAGGAGAAAAGGACGGGAACCATTAGTCTATAATTCTTAATATTTACATCCCCTGTAATTTTCAGTGAAGGCTTTGCTTCTCTGGCATCTGAAGCAGACTGAACTAAAGCTACTGCCCCCAGTTCACGGCATTTTCCTAGAGCGAAGGCAGACAGCCCAGTTAGCAATTTTAAGACCAAAAAAGAGAGGCTATTTTGTTTTCCACCTCAAGCTCCCTGTAATGTTCAAATAACAGAAATTTGTTTATCTCATCTGCCTTCTTTAATGATCATGAACAGCGGCAGATCCCAGAGAGAATGTACACCACTTTCTGCTTTCTGAGGCTCTGCATTATTCTCTGTCAGGAAAATTTACAAGTCGGCTTTTGTGTTTGTAAAGTTCAATTCCCAGAATAGTAAGTTATAAATAGTAATTACCATAAAATGCCCACATTTAGATTGTGTTTTAAGGGAAAAGATTTGGAATTGATTTTTTCCTATCTTATTTCTGCAAATGTTCAGATGTGATATAGTTGTTCCTCAATCTATTCTTTATTTCAAGAAGTGCGTAACTCTAGCATGTTATTTTTATTTAAAACGTGAGAGAAAATAAAGTATTGACTGAGTCCATATATCAGTTATGAGACCACACATCTCTCTGGAAATTCTCCCGTCACCCTGGCCCTTAGCTCTGACAGGGACCTATGATAGGTTTCACAGATCCCCTGATCCTACATTTCTTCATTTCTTAAATGAAACCATTAGACCCAATAATTTCTAAGTGTAAATACTAATAACCTTTGACACATTTGAAGCCAGTAAGAAAGACAATGGAGGTGATGGATCTCCAGTTTCCACTTTGAAGTTCTTCTTCTAGTCTTCAGTTCTATTCTGAATAGTTCAGAAACACCAGAAGTGCTGTTACAGAACAAGGGACCAATTATTGGCCCACCCAGGGATGCCGAAAATTGTGACAGAACACGCCCACACACATGGGGCGAAAGGGGGGTCACAATATACTATTACTGAAAGGACCCCCCACTAGGTTCGTTATGTCTGCTGCCAGAGGAAAGACAGCTCTCAATGCCAGAGATTTGTGAAAAGGAAAGGAAAGGAAATGTTTATTTAATGCTATACAGGCTTAAAGTAGTGACCTAATGTCTTTGTTAAAATGTCAAAGTCCTTTTTGGAAACCCTCAGATGCCCACAGTGCTTCCTTCTCCCCATGCCCTAATTTGGGGTACCGTAACTCAGGAAAAGAAGCAAATGTCCAGGATCCAGGCTCCTGGCACCTTCAGCTATATCACCATCCAGGCAGGATCTCTAATTAATCCAAAGCCATGTGGCACCTTCTCATGACCTACTGGCAAGAGTTCTTTCACCCTTCTTCCAGGCAAAGTCTCTCCTGCTTCCCAGGCCACACAGCCAAAGGGAGCACTACAAAGCCGAGTGGTTCTTTTCTACCAAAGCTGCAGGGATCCACACTCTGGCCAAAATCACATGGTTCTTCTCAGCAAAACTGCAGGAGGCAGGGGTCACCATTCTGCCAAAGCCGAGTGGCAATTCTCTGCTAAAGCTGCATGGTGATCCTCTCCACCCAAGCTGCGGGGATCTGCACTCTGGCCAGACTGTGTGGATCTCTCTCCTCACATGGCTGCTGAATCTGGGTTTAAATCCCCTGCACCAATCTTCCTCTGCAGCCTCATTTCTGACTCCTCCCACAATCAGCTACACTTGTCAGCACTCGCGTATCCTCCCAGCTTTACTGGGCTGCCATCATGACTCTGGGCAGGTGTGGCCCCATGGCATGGAGCCAATCCTGTCCAAGCTCTTATGCAGGTGCTGTCACCCTGGGGGCCTGCCCCCAGTTATATCTTAGGCGGGGGAGTCCCTTTCCATCCCCCTGGCTCAGAGCGTGGCCACAGCTATTTAACATCTGTGCAACCAGTTAAAGGTTATAGATATGTTAAATGGCCATGCTAGAGGTTAGCTGCAAAGCTGTGGCTATGCAAAACAGCTCTGTTTGTTCCTGCTCCATGTGTCCCTCCCCCCAACTCACACCTGTGGGGGAGAAGGGGTAAGAACATCCTAATATTTCCTGGACACCTTGAGTTCTGGACCCCATTCCAAATCCCTTTTTGGGGGCCCCCTCTTGGTTCTACCCTGTTACAGTGCTACTTGGGCTCATGAAGCTTTAGTGTCCCTATTTGTCAGACAGAGGGGATAATTGTCCTCTTGTCCATACTGGCACGGGAACCCATGTAAAAGGATGCAGCCGTGTGCCAAGAACCTGGTGCGCCTTCTATCAGTGGTGACTATTGTTACTCTTTCAGAAAATCGGTAATACCTCTTAAAACCATTTGGTTTGCTTTCTTCAGCAATTTCTTTCTAAAAGAGATCTCCCCCATATTCTGGTGTAATTGCTTAAAGTATGACTAGTTACTTTACAGCTAGTTGTACCTATGTGAAAAATGTATGGCAAACTCCAAAACATTCATTATTGATGAAACAAGTCACACACATTAATCATAAGAAAAAAAGGAAAAGAGCAGGGCGGTCAGTTCTGCTATCATGCAGCGTGTTGTTCCTAAAACTGGGCTATGTATGCAAAATCGTGTACTAAAAAAATAAAACAAACAAAAAGCACAGGGTTTATGGAAAAATGAGGTTAGGAGGACTACACTCAGAAAACTTTGTCAGTGGCACACAAAAGACAAGTAGCAATCCAATAAACACAGTGGCACAATTAAATGACTGAGAGATACATGAATCCTAGAATAGCTATGATGATACTTTACTTTGAAAACGACACGAGGTTGCCATGGGAAGGGCTGCTGCTTGTGAGTTAGTGTGGACTCGCGGAAGGAGGATTGTCTGCTGTATTTCCAGATGTGGGGGGTGTGGCTTACGGCACCTGTGATGAGCTGAGCTTCCTGGCAGATCGTTGAGGTATGTGTGTTTTGTGGATTCCTAAGCGGCACCATTCAGCTGAGTGTGGCTTTCTGCCATTTCTTGCTGACAAAGTCAGAATAAGCAAATATGAAATTTGCATTATGTTCGAATTGGTCCCTGATATATCAATCACTTTGGGACAAATTTGCATTTTCAAAACAAGTGTTATAGTAGTAATGCCTGTATATAAATTCCAGGCAGTGTTTACCCTCCAATCTGTTTATTACGCAGAGTATGCTCACACACGCCCACGTGTACGTGTGATAACATTAGATGAGAAAATGAGTAGAACTCAGTGAATGATGATTTTTGTACAAGTCTATAATAAAATTGCTCATGGTGGAATATTTTTACAAAGTGCTACATTTTCCCACCACACCAAACAAAAATATTTGCTCTAAAAAATTTCAAATATCAGGAAAACATAGGTCTTATAAAATCCTTATAAGCATTCTTTTGCTTGAAATCTTTTTTCAAGTTCCATATATGTCTCAATTTCCAGCTTCAGTGCAAACAGGAGAGAAGATGGGGAGAAAGGAGAGATACAGAGGAGAAGAGAATAGGGTAATGGAAATTCAGTTTAAAATGCAGACAAATCCACCGTTTCTGCTTGATAGCCTGTAACATTTCCATGTAGTGCACTTTGCATGGCAGAATAGCTACTAGTAATAGAATTCTCTCACAGTGGAGGTTAATTACTTTTCAGCTACAGCAAAATAAATTTCCTGTCAAGCTCATGGACAGGGATATGCCAGTGTCCCCGTTTTTACCTGCAGTTTTAATTCAACCTTAATATCTGACACTTGCTTGCATTTAGTGAGCTCTTCCTCTGAACAGTAGGTGCCCTAAAGGAATATTGAGAGGTTGTCAATTATGTAGTATCGAAATGTGTGTTAAAAAAAGTGGTTCGCCTCTCCCAAAGTGCGCTGTACAGAAGATTAACTAAGCTGCCTCTCACTTGAGAAAACAGGGTTGACCCTCTTGGTGATGTGGAAAAGTACAACTTAAAACTTAACCAAGACATCTTCCCCACGCACAGTGGAGCAAATGCTGGCTGTCAATTGCATCTCAAACCGACTGTAGGGAGGATTTAAGAGTCATTCATTGCATTCTATTCTCTGTTTTAATATGGCCACACCCACTGCACAATGTCTTGCACTTTATAGGATAAAGTACCAGTGGCTTTCCTTAATTATCCTTTTTGGGAGGTCAGTTATTTCTCCCCATTGTAATCTCCTGTCTCTGACCGTAATCGTGTCCTATCATTGGGACAGACACTGCCACCATCAATTCATTAATCAATGCCAACTTCTGTAATCTTGAAAGACAGATGGAATAGATAAATGAGCCTACATCATATCCAACTGCATACACAGCTACAAGGGTGGGGGGGGGCCAGAATAAAGAAGCAGAGTTTTACTCTGTTAAAAAGACTAGATATCATAGCAAAAGTAATTGTGATTGCCAATGAGAAAATAATTGATATGGGGAAGGTATTTTCACACGTGTTCTTTCTATAACAGCTCTTCATTTGCAAAATCCTCCATCCTGCATTCTCTTCCCATCAAGACCTTTAATTGTAGATATCTGTAATTCTATTTAAAACCCTTCCTGATTCAGCTAATTCTACATGGTTCCCTCTCCTTTGAAACACAGTAACTTCTGCTTTATTCTGTCCTGTGACACTTAGTAGACTGTCTCATATAACTTTAGCACAAGATTCAACCACTCTCTTTTCCAATTAGATTGCAAGTGCAAGTATCTTATGATTTAATGTTTTGTTTTTAATTTACTGCATTCTTTTTTAGAATTACTTTATTGTTCAATTACAGTTGTCTGCATTTAACCCCCTCTCCTCTGACCCCAGCCATCCCCACCTCCCTCCCTTGGTTTTGTCCATGTGTCTTTTATAGTTGTTCCTGAAACCCTTTCTCCCCTTTCCCCACATTACCCCTTTGGTTACCCACCTCCCTTACCCCATCTCCCCTCTGGTTACTGTCATATTTTTCTTAATTTCAATGTCTTTGGTTATTTTTTGCTGGCTTGTTAATTTTGTTGATTAGGTTCCAGTTAAAGGTGAGATCATATGGTATTTGTCTCTCACCACCTGGCTTATTTCACTCAGCATAATGTTCTCCAGTTCCATCCATATCGTTGCAAAGAGTAGAAGCTCCTTCTTTCTTTGTGCTGCGTAGTATTCCATTGTGTGAATGTACCATAGATTTTTGTTTGTTTGTTTGTTTTATTTTAATTGTTGTTCAAGTACAGTTTTCTGCCTTTTACGCCCATCCCAGTCCACCCCCTCCCGTGCTCCCCACCTCCCTCCTGTTTCTACCCCCTCTTGTTTTTGTCCATGTGTCCTTTATACTTGTTCCTGCAAACCCTCCCCCTTTTCCTCTGAAATTGCTCCCCTCTCCCCTCTGGTTACTGTCAGCCTGTTCTCTATTTCAGTGTCTTTGGTTATATTTTGCTTGCTTGTTTGTTTAGTTGCTTAGGTTCCTGTTAAAGGTGAGATCATATGGTATTTGTCTTTTACTGCCTGGCTTATTTCACTCAGCATAATGCTTTCCAGTTCCATCCATGCTGTTGCAAAGGGTAGAAATTCCTTTTTTCATTCTGCCACATAGAATTCCATTGTGTATATGTAGCTTAGTTTTTTGATCCATTCATTTACCGATGGGCATCTAGGTTGCTTCCAACACTTGGCTATTGTAAATTGTGCTGCTATGAACATTGGGGTGCATAGGTTCTTTTGGGTTTGTGTTTCAGGGTTCTTAGGATATAATCCTAACAGTGGAATTGCTGGGTCAGAAGGCAGATCCATTTTTAGTTTTCTGAGAAAATTCCATACTGTTTTCCATAGTGGTTGTACCAGTCTGCATTCTCACCAACAGTGCACTAGGGTTTCCTTTTCTCCACATCCTTTCCAACACTTGATTACCAACTTACACCACACACAAAAATAAATTCAATGTGGATAAAAGACTGAAATATAAGTCATGATGCAATAAAAGTCCTAGAGGAAAACATAGGCAGGAAAATCTCAGACATTCCACGCAGCAATATTTTTACCAATATGTCTCCTAGAGCACAGAACATAAAGGAAAAAATAAACAATGGGACCTCATCAAATTAAAAAGCTTCTGCACGGCTGAAGAAAGCAGCATTAAAATGAAAAGAGCACCGACTATATGGAAAAACATATTTGCCAATGATACCTCTGGCAAGGGTTTGAGCTCCAAAATATATAAAGAACTCACATGACTCCACTCCAGGAAGACAAACAACCCAATTAAAAAATGGGCAAAAAAGACCTGGACACTTCTCCAAGGAAGACATACAGAGGGCCTAGAGACATATGAAAAGATGCTCAGCATCACTAGCCATCAGAAAGGTACAAATTAAAACCACAATGAGGTACCACTTCATACTGGTGAAAATAGCCATCATAAACAAGTCAATAATTTACTGCATTCCTGACCTAATGAATCCTCATTGAGATTTTGTTGAATTCAGTTTCTTGAAGTTTAATTCTCTTCTGATGCAAATGAAATTGAATGAAGGGATCTCCAATGAATTAAAAACATTTTAACTTTTCTATTTTTGATGCTTTGTAATAAATTAATTTGCAATTCACAATTCCTATAGAAAATAATATTTGAGTATGGATTTCTGAGTGTAAAAATATTATTCATTTATATTTTGTTGAAGGGTGTAAACAAATAATCAGTACTCACCTTTTTCCTTTCTGACAATGAATCAAATAAAATGTAAGATACCTGAGACAAAATGATGGAACTCATAGTATCACTTCATTCAGACAAATGTGATGGGGGAGCACAGTTAAATCAAGTTCCTTAGCACTTCACCCCTAAACAACTCTATATATTCTTCACAAGAATAAAAGATACCACCCAAGTGAATTACATAATGAGAGAGTAGACAAGACTGGGCTTGCTCTGGGCAGGTAATAGTATAGCCTGAGCCAGGCACATTCCAGTTTTCTAAACTTACCAGGCAGAACAGTTACTTCTTTCTGGTGACATGCAGAAAAGGGGTGGGGAGAGGAAAACAGGTTGCTTCAGAGAGAAGTTGAAGCATACTCCAAAGGCTTTTCTTTAAAACAGAGTAAAGAAAAAATGTAGGACTGAAGGAGTGAGGAATTATCATTGCTTCCTTATACGGAGTTACATTCATGCCCTTGCCCCATCTAAACCTAGAAAAAAAAGTACTGATACTTAGCATTTGTCTACCACATAATCCTCTGTAGCTTAATGTTTTAAAATTTCATACCCCCTTAATTAGCATCAATGAGGATTTGCAAAAGCTACTATCTGAGGTTTAAAAAAATCTACAAAAGGAAGGAGAAGAAGATGTTGATTATGCATTGTGATTATTGGCAAACCACCATTTCACTGTATGTTCAGACAGACCTTAATGTTATTTACAACAGTAGCAGAAAAGGTCAAGGAACAAAGTCTACCCAGTCGCAGGACTTAGGGATCAGTCTAATTTAGGCACACAGTTCAGACACTTGGAAGCTCTATTAGGGGTTCCCAATTACACAGGAAAATGTTAAGCAAAGGCAAACTGGTAACATTTATCTTCTTGCTTATTTCATGAAAGGGCAAAGAAGTACACTTTTACTAGACAGCTGCACTGCTTCCTGCACAAAATAAACCTGGAAGTTTCTAGGGGTGGAACATGAGCTCCAGCTAAATTTGTCCTGCAGCTCTGCATGGTTACCACCTGAACAGAGGGGAAGGACAGGCACCTGCCACACTCGGGCTTTCTTTCCAGGTAGCAGAGTTGCGTTATGCACCCTAGTATTGATTCTCTTCCCTCCTCATTTCCACTGTTTACCCAGTTTTTGTTTGAATTATTTTTGCTGTATAGTAAATACAGCACATTTTTAATTTTATTTTTTAACTATTTTTATTTATTTTTATAGACAGGGAGTGAAATAACATTGTGTGGTTGCCTCTTGTGCACCCCCTACTGGGGACCTGGCCTGCAACCCAGGCATGTGTCCTGACTGGGAATCGAACCAGCAATCTTTTGGTTTGCAGGCCTGCACTCAATCCACTGAGCTATACCAGCCAGGGCTATAGCACATTTTTTAATAAGGAGTAGCATTATATTTTTCTCTCTTCCTTCCATTCTTCCTCCCATGGAATAAAAGTTTACTGTGTACACTGATACACATTAAAAAATAGGAACATATAAATATTTGAGAGTAGCAAGTAGTAAAACTTTGAGTTATTTTCATTTTCATTTTTTGCAGTAATGGCACTTACTACTATTTTTGCAACTTATAGTAGATATCATCTATGAATATATCATGGATAGTTCTCTAATCACTACAAATCTATTTTTTCCTTCCTTTTTTCCCCTTCATAGATTTTCATAATATGTATAAAGTACCATGTATATAGTATGCCCCTAGTGAGTGGGTGAGCAGTGAAAATTTTTCACTTTTTTCTTTTTTTTAAATACATACAATAAAGAATTTGAACTACCTGCTCTCCACTGTTCTTTTCAGGCCTAGATCTTTGTGATTCCCTGAATACATTTCTGTCGCATTTGTCGGGTATTCTGCCAAGTGGAGAGAAACGTCTTGTCCTATAAGCCAGTTTTTAAAAACTGTAGATAAGGAAGGAAAAAGGAAGAATGTGCCTCATAATAATAATAAAATAATTGTCTGTAAAATGTTTTAGAATAAAAGTATTTATTTTTATGTACTGGTTATTAGAAAATTTAAATAATAAAAAGTAATAAATTCGCCAAAAATGTATGTTAGATAAAAGTATAAATTTTATATTATTTAAACACATGTGGTTTTTTGAGTAAAATCATTATATTAAAAATGTACAAGAAACTTCCAGTGTATCCCTAATTCTTTGCTTTAAAGTTTAGTGCAAGTGTTAGAAAAGGGAAGGTAGTGTAATGTTGACACATTTAAATAACTTCTAAGCTCCTCCCCAAATGTGGACTAAAGTTCACCATGCTTACATGAGCCTCCATGAGGCCCAGGCTCTGTCTCTGGGCAGAAGGCCCCTAGGATAAAACCAAAGCAGTTGTTGCTGAAGAAGAATGTAGTGGTTTATGCATTGCTACTCTGCTCATAATTTATCCAGAGTCTGTAATTTACAGGGGGTCTGTTTGCCTCATTCATCACTGAGAGACACTAAGGAGAGGAAAGCTGTACACACGAAAATTAAAAATCTATTTGTTGCCCTTGGCATGCTTTCATTTCTTGTTCAACTCAGTTCGTTGTGTTTAACTCGTCGGTTTACTGTGGGCCCCACAGAAGAAAAATGAGCCTGCTTTGTTGATCTATAGAAGCTGCCTCCTAGGGAATCTCCAGTATCCCTTGAAATTCTGCATCCTTACTAATAATACTAGAAAGTCAGATTGTTGTGGACAAAAAAAAAATCACATTTTCCCCCACTATATATCCTATTTTTGCATTGTATTTAAAGTAATTGCTGCTGTTTTGGACATTATGTGAAATACATACAGCAACTGAATTTTCTCTCTTCCTCTTTCTAGTAATTTTTGCTACAAAAGAGGCAATATAATGTGATATTTAACAGCTTACAAATCCTTTAATCTGAGTGACTTTATGCAAGTTACCTAGACTTCTTAGGCTTCCATTTTTTTATTTATAAAAGGAAATGATAATATTACCACTTCCTCCAAGGGAATCAAGAAGCTTAGGGGCATCGTTGGTTAAAAAACACTCACGAGTGTCTCTAGCACACCTGACAAAAGTGAGAGCAATTATTATACATCTGGACACATTTATGAGGTTAGTCCATCTGTTAAAATCTGAATGTTTGTATCCTCCCCAGATTCATATGTTAGAGCCTTAACCCTCAGGGTGACTACATTTGGAGATAGTGACACTCAAGAAATAATTAAGAAAGATCTGAAGGCTGGGGATCTGATCCCATAGGATTGGCGTCCTTATAAAAAGAGACACCAGAGAGCTTGCTTCCTGTCTCATCCACAACCAAGGAAAGGCTTTGTGGGCACACAGTGGGAAGACAGCCACCTGCAACCCAAGGGGAGAGCTCTCCTGAAACACCACCCCTGCCGCCACCCTGATCTTGGACTGCCAGTCTCCAGAACCGTGAAGAGAATAAATTTCTCTGGTTTAAGCCATCCAGGCTATGGTATTTTGTATGCTAGTCAGAGCAAACTAATATACCATCTATCTATTCCCTAAAAGGATTTGAAAAATTAGCTAAAGTACATGCTGTAGAATAGCTAAAACAATCTTGGAAAAGGAGAACGAAAGGGAAGGAATCACTCTACTTATTAGGTAGACATTGATATTGGTGGAGAAGCAGACACAGATTAATGGAATAGAATTAAAAATCCAGAAATAAACCCACATAAATACACCCAACTGATTTTTAGCAAAGTTACAAGACCAAACCAATGGAGGGAATATAAGCCCTTTCAAACAAATGATGCTGAAGCGATTGAATACCCACAACCATAAAAGTAAACTGTGTACTAACCTCCACATCTTAAAAAAAAAATTAATTCAAAAGTGTTGGGAACCGCTCTGTCTGGTTTCAGCAGTTGTAACCGCCCCCCCGTGGCTAAGGCTGAGTGAGCGAACTCCGGACTGTGAGCCACCGAGGAAACAAAGCTTATCTCCCTGGCAAGAGCGCTGCCTCTGCCATCTCCAGACCCCAATGCGTGGTCAGTTAGTCGGAGTCTATGGGTACGACCCCTCAGAGGAGGGGCAACCCAAGCAGACACGATCATGTGGGAGGCCATTAAGAAAGGACTCGGGGCTGAAGCAAAGTGAGGGCGAAAGACCCTCAACCCCCCCACCCCACCCCCACCCCGCTATTTTAACATAGCCTGAGACCCCTTTCCATCTGGGAGAAGCTCTGGGAGAAGCATATCCTGGCTCTAAACCACTTAAGCCTGAATCTTGATGGGGAGGGGGTGCAGCCCTCTACTGGCTAGAGCAGTTTCTGGCGTGATTTCCATAAAAAAGAATATGTAAAATCATGTGAAACCTGCTTTTGTTTAGAATGCTCTCAATTAAATAAGGGTCCAAGCAAGAAGTGAGTTTGTTCCTCAAAGTTTTATGGCTCTTTAGCTATCTAACCCTGACTCAAAATAGGGCCTCAGAGTTCTTTGTTATCCATTGTTTGACCCTTACTGCCTGACATTGATTGATGAGCTTTGCCTGTATCTCTGTGTGTTACAAACCTAATAAATATCATTGAGGTAAGGACTCTTGGCCTTTCTTTCTTCAGAGATTAGCCCCTTTCTTCCCCAGGCAAATCCTGTCTTGGTAGCATTATGTTCATCCATGGTGGACAGGGGGCAGGGTGTCTGCGGGCGGAGCCCTCCCCCCACAAAAGTCTTACAGATCTAAATGTAAAACTTTCAGAAAAGAACAAGATAAAATAATTATCTGGATCTACACAGAAAAATTTTAGGCCAAAAGCATAATGCACAGATTGATTCATTTGACCTCATCAAAATTAAAATCATTTGCTCAGTGAAATGAAATGGACACATTTCTTCTGTTCAGAGAATGAAATGACAAGCTACAGCTTAGGAGATAATATTTGCAATCCATGTATCTGAAAAAGGAAGACTATGCAGAATTTTAAAACTCAATGATGAAAAAAACATAAACAATCCAATTAGAAAATGGGAGAAAAAGATATGAACAGAAATTCTACAGAACCATATACAAGTGGCAAAGAAGCACATGAATAGATATTTGATATAATTTGCTTTTAGGGAAATGCAAATTGAAACTTCAGTGAGATATCATTTCAAAACTATCAAAATGAAAAATTTAAAAACAGTGACAACACCAAATGCTGAGGAAAAGGAGTCACTCCTACATCGCCAGTAGTAATAAAATATAATACAACCACTCTAGAAGATAGTTTGGCAAATTTTTAGAAAATTAAATGGGTAATTGCCATATGACCCAGCCATGAGTTCTTAGCCACTCAATCTCAGACAAATATAAACTTATGCTCACACAACAACCTGTGCGTTAATGTTCACAGAGCTTTATTTGTAATAACCCCAAAACTGGAAACAACCCAAATGCTCTTCAATGGTAAGTTTTAAAACAAATTGGTTCATTCATGCTATGGAATACTATTCAGCAATAAAAAGAAGTGAAACATTGGTACTTCAAACAACTTGAATCTTCAAATAAGTATGCAGAGAGAGCCAATCTGAAAAGGTTACGTACTGTATGATCCCATTTACCAAATGTTTCTGAAATGACAAAATGAAGACCAGATTAGCAGCTGCTGGGTTCTGAGAGCAGTTAAAAGGAGGTAGATGCAGTTGTAAAGAGGCTGCACAAGAGACCTCTGTGGTGATGGATCCGTTCTTTATCTCCCCTGCGGTGGTGATTCCCACATGAACGCCTGTAAGCCGGTGAGGTATGGGTAATATGAGGGCACTGTACCGAGGAGAGCTGGGTGAGGATATACAAGATCCCTATATTATTTCTTAACTAAATGTCAAATCTACATGATCTCACACAGGAATTTAGTTGGGAAAATAAATGAGATCTAAATAAAAATACAAGAGAGGTACTATTAATCAATTTCTTAACTTTGTAATTTCACTGTCACCAGGAGGTCCAGGTGTGACGAATGCCTGATTCAGGGTTCTGTACGATGCGGTATCTAGGATGCCCATAGTTCATCTACTTAGTTGTTCTCTTAATTTGTTCTCCTAATTATGTGAGAGCTTTCTGGTCTTTGAAAACTCTAATTTGTAATTGGACTTGATAGAATAATTAAGGCTACAGGAATTACCATGCAGAGCCTTAGTCCCAAGTGGTCCAGTTAAAGAAGAGCTGAACTTTTGACATGGATATAAAGCAAGCCCAGAAGGCTGCTGTTCAGCGTAGTTTGATTCTTGGATTCAATTTCTGAACACTGTTAAGTCATTTTATGCCACTTGACTCAAATCATTCATCTCAGTGAACATTTGTTAGTTAAATGTCAGCTCCTCGGTGTTCGTCTGTAGACTTCACAGAGGGAAGCGAGGCTGTCGAACAATTTTTTAAAAGACACATATAGCTCAGGCTGAGTGCCCGAGCTCCAGAGGGACCCTTCGACTGCAGAAGATCCTGGCTGGAGGAGGGCTTTACTGTTCCGTAAATACGAGTGCACCAAAAAGAAATAAATAACACACTCGACATATAATGAACTGTAGCATAATTCCTGCGGAGACGAAGATCCCTCCAGTTTGTTAAACATTTTAACATTCTTTTATTCCCAGGCTACTGATACGATAACTTAGAAGTTGCTATTACTGTAATTTGTTAAAGACACAATAGGAATTTGTTGTTTTGAGTAGCTCTCTCCATGTGCTTCGGGCTGTCTTCTTTGAAGATGCTATCTATCTTCTTCTCTCTGATTTCAAAGACAGTCTCTGTGATAAGTGTGTCAGCAGAATCAAGTCCAACAACATCTAAGCCGTATTAATTACAAGTAAGTCGAAAGAAATTAAATGTTTGTTTTCAGACTTAAGTTACTTTCAGTTATCAAACAAAGGCAACAGAAGATTATAATTATAGATTAGTGTATTTAAGAGGATGTTGGTAGTATTTTTAAGAATCAGTAATGTGCATGCTCTTTTAGGGACAAACCCTTCCAAGACCTCTTTTCTTTAAAAAAAAAAATTGTAGCATGTCGATTTATATTTACTCTTGTCATGAGATCATGTGTAATTGCCAAGATGACATAGTTTTCAATCAAAATAATTGCCAGATATCAACATAACCTGTGATATTTTTATCACATTATCATTTAACAGCAGGACAATTATCATGTCATTATTTTAATTTTACCACCCCTCAGTTTTAATTATTACCATGAGTATATGTTGTCTTCATAAGCAAATTCTTAAAAAAGAGTATTAAATCCTTTGATGCCATAGACAACTGAAAACACAGGCATATGAGAGCTTATTTTGGTTTGAGTGGAAATAAGAGAGAAGGCATTAACTTTTACATTTCTGGGGAAAAAAAGAAACCAAGATTTTAAAAATTAAGTGCAGCTTAGACAGTATCTTTCAAAACTAGTAGTAACTCCTTTATCATTCTCTGCATGCTCAGATTCATTCCATATAACATGCAGTTATTAACAAGAACTCTATCTTCTAATTTCAGCTGCTTTAAAAACATTAGCAGGGGACATTTATCATCATATTTCTTATTAAAGCTTGGAAGAAATGCCACACAGCAGTGTATCTTGGAAGCTAGAACTGTGAAGAAAATCACTCTATTATTTTCTCGCTGATTGTGGCTAATGTTAAAAATAATTACTATTACAAGATTTGTGTGTACTTTAATCGTCCATTTTCACAGATCCAGTGGTTAACTACTCCATTCCTGTCCTCTAGAATTCTCTTTTTTTTTAATCCTCACCCAAGGATATGTTTACTGATTCTAAGAGAGAGAAAAAGAGGGAGAGCGGGTAGAGTAAGAGAGAGAGACATAGGTGTGAGAGGGAAACATCAGGTGGTTGCCTCCCAATGCACCCTGATGGGGGAACAAACCTGAAATCTAGTTAAGTGTTCTGATTGGGAATCAAACCCACAACCTTTTTGGTACATGGATTGACCTAAACCCAGTAGTCCTTAGCACAGGGTCTCCCCTCCCCCAGTTCAAACGGCAAGGCCAGCCAGCGAGCCAGCCAGGAGATAAGGTGCTAATGTCCGGCCCACACCAGTCAAAACATAGAGTGCTGACTAACCAAATAAAGAAATCTGAATTAACCCCTGCATTCCTCTGCATTCTGCTTCTGTATCTCGCTTCTGCCATGTAGCCCGGAAGAGATGAAGTATATAAGCTTTGTAACCCCTTTGTTCAGGCCCAGAATTTGGAGTTGAACTCCTCTGGGACCACGCGTGAATAAAGGATCGTGCTCTTGAACCTCCCTCCGGTGTCTGGTCGTTTCGATTTTCTGTAACAGGATGACGCTCCAACTAACTAAGCCATCTGAAGAGGGCTATCCTCTAGAATTCTTCAGAGCTGCCTTTTCTCTCTTTTATTTGGATGCCTTAGAATTACCCAGGATAGTGTTTTTAGTTTCCCTTCTGAGCCGTCCCACCAAAATCTGTTGCCTAATGAAGATGCAGGGAGCAGGCATGGGGCACTGCCACAGTATGTATAAATAAAAACAGAAATAAAAGCAAAGATAAAACCCTAAGTTTGGTGTATTTAGGCTGACAACATAGCGAAAAATTGGATGTGTTGCTTCCGTTGTTATTTATTGCTCATCTCTGTTTTTATTCTACTTACGAAGAATTCTTTAGCAATTCTGCCTTCTCCATATTTTGCCCTTAAGGGATACTTTTCAGTATCCCTTCAATAATTGATCAATTATTGATCAATGCTCTCATTCATAAACAGCTTATATTGGTTTTCAGTTCTAAACATTTGGTAGAATAGAAATCGAACATCCTACATTCATGGTTCTGAATCTTCCCAGAGCTTCCTTATGGCATAAAAACGTGAACATAGATACTTCTTCTTTCCAATATCCAGGTTAGTCTGTTATAAACCACTGATCAGAATTTCACTTTTTTTTGGCTTAGGAATACATCTTGGAGGTGATTCTTTCATGAAACCATGAAATCATCTGCATTCATTCACAACCACATATGTATGGATACATTATAATTTAGCTGATCCTTATTGATGAATATTTTGATTGTTTACTTTTTATTTTGCTATTCCATGCCATGCTTTATTGAATAACCCTGTGTTTATTCTTTTATTGTATTTGTCTGAAAATGGAGAATAAATTTCTGGATATGAAGGCTATGCTATGTAATATTTAAGCAATATAATAAAATTGCAGTCTAGGGCAATGTTTCTCAACAGCAACACAATTCACCTTTTTGGGCCAGATAATCCTTTGCTGTGAAAGACTGTTTTTTGCATTGTGAGATCCTGGACAGTGTCCCTGGCTTCTATCCACTAGATACCAGCACTACCTCCCTCACTCCATTTGTAATAATCAAAAATGTCTCTAGATATTGCCAACTGTTCCCCTGGGAAGGCAAAATTGCCCCAGTTCAAAACCACAGCTCTAGATACTTGTATGAGCTATAGCACCACCAGCTGGGTGAGGCTACTCAATTTCCTTACTGATAGATACCAAACCTGAAATTTTTGCCAATTTGATGGAGAAGGGAATGGAATTTCAGTATTATTTTGATTTCCACTTCTCTTATTATGAGAGAATGAGTATCTTGTAAATTTTTGGGTTTTTTTTCAATTGCTTAGTTATACTCTATCACTTTATATTTGATAGTCTACTTTCATTTAATCACTATTTACCTTTTCTTATACACTTCTAGAAGATGTTTATATATTAGTAATTACTGCTTTGCAATGTAAATGGAAAGTTTTTAGGCTTTGTTGTTTGTTTTCTGATTTTTTATGATACTTCGATGGTGAACATTTTGTATTGTTTTATGTAATTGAATTTATCAATCTTTACTTTTATGACTTCTGAATTTTTAGTCAGAAAGTCTCCTCATTCCATGATTTTCATGGAAATATAGAGGTTCACTTATATGAAGCACATTTACGGCTTCATTTTTTATGTCTCTTATCATACTTCAAATTTATCCAATATACAGTGGATCAAATATTGTTTCTGCAGATTTCTTTGTGGCAATTTTTAAATTACAGCATTTTTAATAGATTATTTCCTTTTCACTGGATAAAGCACATGATTAATCAAGAGACCATTGAATAAGAAGACATTGGTGGGTATAGCCTATACTATACTAATTCATATAGCTTTTATAAGAATGTTTAGATTCTATTTCATACTCTACAAAAAGAGTCTGTTTACTAGAATTGGAATTCTAGTTTTAAATTGATAAAGTTTTTTTAATATTTATTTTCAATAGTAAAATTATATTTTTACATAATTGTATGGTTTGGGGTTTGTGGAGGGTTTGTTGGTTTTGTTTTTTGCAACAAGTCAATGTTCAAAAGCCTCAAATAGAGATTTAAGAAAAACTTTATTACTATAATATTAGAGACATGAGATGATATATAGGAGCTCCCTTTGACTGCTCTTTGGCTTTTAATATGAGAAGTATAAAACATATCTTGTGAGGATGGCCTGTGCCTTCAAAAGAAATTCTTTTATAATAACAATTGGTGCATATAGATAAAAACTTCCTCCTGAGCCAGGTTTATTTTTAGATAAAACCCACAGAATCTAATCAGGTTTCCTGTTATAATGTAAAGTGGAAATATAAAGATGCCTGATTATTTTGTTAGGACCAACCATTTCATTCTATCATCTGTCTTTTTCTATCACCTCAAGTGTGATATCCTAGAAGGGGCTCCTGACACATAATAGAAAGTTGTAGAGGAAACATTAATATGTTCCTTAGTTCAAGTCGTCCAC